>CM037872.1:2551499-2773901 GCA_021292105.1 Anadara kagoshimensis | reverse complement strand
CTGTAACAATTCGTCATTGTGGCTGGTCATCTGAAAAAGATCGATTGATTGACTAATTGATTGTTTGTTTGTTTGACTGATTGATTGATTGATTGATTGATTGATGATTGATTGATTGATTGATTGATTGATTGATTGATTGATTGATTGATTGATTGATTGATTGATTGAATGGGGTTTACATCCTAGTCAAGACTATTTCACTTATATTGAGACTTCACTGGTTATAGGTGAAGTGACAGAATTTTTTACCTTTGCAGTGCGCTCAGGGCATTATGCATGTAAGGTTCTTTAACCGTGCCACGCCTGTCGTGACCGTGACAGTTATCGGTTATAAGGTCTCTTACAAAGAACCCCGTGAATATCATTTCTAAATGCAGAGTGCCTGTCGAAAAACAGTTACAACCAATTTTCAAGTCTTAGTCAGAAATGGCAGAGTTCGAACCCAGGATCCCCATCATACATAGCGAGCACACTACCATCTAAGCTACCGTAGAGGTATTCCAAAAATAATTAAACACTTAACACTTTTGTTTTACATGTATAAACAAACATGACGCAATAAGATTTAAAAGTGTCAAACCTAGTCTTAATTTTTTGCTCTTAACTATGAATTTTATATTAATTTTCCCCTTAGAAATATCCTAATTTCTCAAAATGTGCAATATGTCACTTTGGCGACTTTTATTATATTGTCGCTTGTCACTTGCATATTTTAATATAAATGATATGCAGAGTTCACTTCCTTGCTGTCTCTTCTCTTCTATAAGTAATTAAGATGGGAATTGGTAAAATGTTCACAAGAAATGAATAAAAATCCGCGTAATTAAAATGCCCACGTGATTTTTAATTTTTTAACAGTATTCAGACAAATGTTCATACTGGTAAATTTGGACAACAGGTAAAACATTCTCAATAAACGAATAAAGTCTGTTATGATTGATTGAATGGGGTTTTACAGTCAAGAATATGTTATTCATATCGGAACGTCACCAGTTTTAGGAGACGTTGCAGAAAATTTGACCTTTGCAGTGCGCTCAAGGGAATGTGTCACACCTGTCGTGACACGGAGCATCGGTTTTAAGGTCGCTTCAGAAGGACCCTCTTACTTTACTTTCTAAATGTCGAGTGCTTGGCGAAAGAACACCCACTGCTTATTTCAAGTCTTATTCAGACCCGGACGGGGTTCGAACCCACGGCCTCCCACATACGAAGCGATCACTCTACCAACTAAGCTACCACAGTGGTTCCCAACTTTAAGATTTGCCAACTCTACCAACTGAGATACTTTTGTGATGAATGTTAACCGCAGTGGTTCTCATTTTTCAACTCTACCAACTGAGATACCGCAGTAATACATTTGTTATGAATGTTAAACGTCGACTTTCTGATTACAGTTGTGCATCAAAGTATATAATTATGTAATAGTGATAAAACCTAACATGTAGTGATGAAACCTAACATGTATTTGTTTGTAGGCGCAGTAATACATTTGTTATGAATGTTAAACGTCGACTTTCTGATTACAGTTGTGCATCAAAGTATATAATTATGTAATAGTGATAAAACCTAACATGTAGTGATGAAACCTAACATGTATTTGTTTGTAGGCGTGATGAACTCTTAAGTCGAAGCCAGGTTGTCGAGTGATCGAGATATGGCAGGCTAGTGACAGAAAAGCTGCCGAATGATGTATAGATAGTTAAGTAGGTCGATATATATGAAATGAGCTGCCGATTTGGCACTTATTCGTTAGCTTGGTGTTAAACTTTTGACAAGTCTGTACTGTGGCAAAACTTTGTAATTTTTTTAAATTTTTTGGAAAACAAATTAAAACCCAATATTAAAACCATAATGAGACCAAAACCCTTGTTCCCAACTTTGTACACTTGACCTTGTCATTTGACATACCCATCATAAATCATTTGGCATAAATTTGGTATTTGGTATGTCTAATTTTGTTTTATATTGGAATACATGTAGCTTATAAGCTCTATAGATGTGAAAGTCGGGATTGATCCTGCGATCTATATAAACCGAAGATCTAGGACAGCGCCTACGATTGTGTCATATACCTTTTTTGAATTTAATCATTAAATACACCTTTTTTAAATGGTATATGACAATTGCATTAAATTAAAATGCATGATTTTTTCGAAATTTCCCTGGAACCCCCTACTAGAAGTTTCGAGCCCTTGACATTCACCTGATAGGCTATCTTTCGCACTTTACTAAAATGCTAATACAATGTAATCTTAAGGTCATCAAGACCTTTAATGTTAATGTAAATAAAAATAACATCAGTAAATTTATAAAAGTAAATATTAAGTGACTGTTTCCCCTAAAAGTTTTAATTTCTACATGTTCTACTTTAATGAAACTTGTGTGTGTTTTGATGTGGCCCATGGGGTTTATGACATTTGTTAGGTGCAAGTCATGTGTTTTAAAAAAAATGTTTAATTCAATTTAATTTAATTTAATTCAAACTTTATTTCCTCCATAATAGATCTAGAGATACATATAGTGTTATTTACAGGTACACTTAATAATCAACACAAAAACATATCTTAATTACTAATTAAAGCAATGAAAATATATATACACAATTTACATATGGTATAATTGTAGAATGAATGTTACAAATGCATATCATTTTACGTAGACACTTGATGCTGCCTTGACATAAGTGAAGCAGATAGATTTGAATAATTTTATTAAATCTTAATTCGGTCTTTACCTAGAAGACACTGAGTGAGTGTTTCCTTGTCATGTCTAGCTACTTTTACAGATAGACGGATGTCAAAGTAATCTTATGTAACAATTACGTTAAAGAATGTATTTTAATGTAGGGAAATGATTTTACAATGAAGTTATCTTAAAATACAGAGGTTTTTGAAACTGATACTTGTCAGGTATTGTGCTGAACTAACGATGTAAAGTTTTTTATATTGTCATGATAAGATAATTTGGCCTAGTCATGTTTGTAGTAATACCTTGTTGGAGCACCTGGCAATCATTTCTTGACTAGATATCTGTCAAATATTGACAATGTATAAATACAATGTACTACAAAAAAAGTTTCAACAAAATTAAAATATAGGTGTAATAAACTTAGAATGTTCTTTAGTATAACACATTAAATGCCTGTATAATTATGTGTTGAGCAATAAATTGAATTTGGATTTATAAATACAGTCCAACCTTCTATATGAGAGCCACCTGCTTCTAAAGGCCAGCAGAATTGTATTCCAATTGTTTTTTTATATTATTTGAACCTGTATATAATGGCCAGCTGCCCATAAAGGCCACTTTTACTTGTTCCCTTGTGTGGCCTTTATAGACAGGGTTGACTGTATCTTAAAAACAAATTTGCCAGATTTAAGTTAAGGAAAATCTTAGTTATGAAATAACTGTGAAACCGGGGCCTGATCTTGATTTTATCCAAACCGTCCAATGTTTGAATTGTAAAATATTAATTGGTCACATGTCAAAATACATTATAACTTAACTGCACATCAAAAAATCAAAGTCGCCCACGAGGAGATCACGTCTCTTGTCAAAATAGTTTTATGACAGCGAGAAGATAATCGACCTTTGCATATTAAAGTCAACAAAACACTCGAATTTATTAAACGGGAAGTATGTATGGAAGTACATCAATGCTCGCACCCCCCCCCCCCCCCACACACACACATAACATACCCCCCTCCTTCCTAATTAATACGGAAATGCAGAAATAAAAGTGAGAGGAAATATACCGGTAAATATACAGTACACACCTGTCGAAAGTTTAACACTAAGCTCATTAATAAATGCCGAATTGACAGCTCACCTCAATCCCTCGTTACCTGGATGTATATTCTGATATCTTTTTGCCAGCTGTTAGCTATCTCACGACAGTTTTTTTCGGCCACTGGCTATCCATATTTCGTCCACATGACAGTCGAGCTTCGTAGCTCAGTGTTTGTTAACTTTCGACAGGTCTTTATCGTAAATCAACTGCATGACTTGTCGTGTACTGGCAATATGTACTGATTCGACTTACCGTGTACTGGAGTTAACTCGTCAGCTGATCAGGAACTGGATCTGGTAGAAGAATCTGTCTGTCCCATATTAGTCACACTTTCACTCAGCAAGTATTTTTATATAATTTTTTTGTAAAACTTAAATATATCCTGATTTCACAATTTTCTATAAAGCTATTTCATCACAGGATAAACATAGACGGTTTATACATACTCTACTGTGTACATAAACTGTATGTGACAGCTTTTGTCAGTAAAAACAACCACGATAGCATCTAGAGCGGAAACTACAGCTGTTAATCAAAGCACATCCAAGGACCGGGAGGATATAAAATAAACAACGGTGTATTTACACAAAGTAACGATTTGATTGATAAAACTGTCTCAAGGAAGAAGAGGTTGGTATTTTATTTATCTTGTAGCTGTGAATTAAAAATGGGCGTGGTCGGTATAAGATAAATGCATTCAATTAGGTGCACATGCATGTGCGCATGTATCTGATAAAAATCTCTGATATAGACCTGTAGAAAGTTTAACCGTGACTAAGCTAACGAATTACCGACAGCTCATTTCAGTCCCTCGATAGCTATATCTCGACAGCTTTAAGGTAGCTGAGCTACCTATATCTCGACAGTTTTTCGGTAGCTGAGCTACCTATATCTCGACAGTTTTTCGATAGCTGGGCTATATCTCGACAGCTTTTCGGGAGTTGAGCTATCTTTCTCGACAGTTTTTTGGTAGCTGAGCTATTTATATCTCGACAGTTTTTCGGTAGCTGAGCTACCTATATCTCGACAGTTTTTCGATAGCTGGGCTATATCTCGACAGCTTTTCGGGAGTTGAGCTATCTTTCTCGACAGTTTTTCGGTAGCTGAGCTACCTATATCTCGACAGTTTTTCGATAGCTGGGCTATATCTCGACAGCTTTTCGGGAGTTGAGCTATCTTTCTCGACAGTTTTTCGGTAGCTGAGCTATCTATATCTCGACAGTTTTTCGGTAGCTGAGCTATCTCTATCTCGACAGTTTTTTCGGTAGCTGAGCTATCTATATCTCGACAGTTTTTCGGTAGCTGAGCTATCTCTATCTCGACAGTTTTTTCGGTAGCTGAGCTATCTATATCTCGACAGTTTTTCGGTAGCTGAGCTATCTATATCTCGACAGCTTTTCGGTAGCTGAGCTAACTATATCTCGACAGTTTTACGGTAGCTGAGCTATCTATATCTCGACAGTTTTTCGGTAGCTGAGCTACCTATATCTCGACAGTTTTTCGATAGCTGAGCTATATCTCGACAGCTTT
The DNA here is from genome assembly GCA_021292105.1 of Anadara kagoshimensis. Lineage (NCBI taxonomy): Eukaryota > Metazoa > Mollusca > Bivalvia > Arcoida > Arcidae > Anadara > Anadara kagoshimensis. The sequence continues at coordinate 2,768,578 of CM037872.1, read as the reverse complement.
TCGGGAGTTGAGCTATCTTTCTCGACAGTTTTTCGGTAGCTGAGCTACCTATATCTCGACAGTTTTTCGATAGCTGGGCTATATCTCGACAGCTTTTCGGGAGTTGAGCTATCTTTCTCGACAGTTTTTCGGTAGCTGAGCTATCTATATCTCGACAGTTTTTCGGTAGCTGAGCTATCTCTATCTCGACAGTTTTTCGGTAGCTGAGCTATCTATATCTCGACAGTTTTTCGGTAGCTGAGCTATCTATATCTCGACAGCTTTTCGGTAGCTGAGCTAACTATATCTCGACAGTTTTTCGGTAGCTGAGCTATCTCTATCTCGACAGTTTTTCGGTAGCTGAGCTAACTATATCTCGACAGTTTTTCGACAGCTGTTATCTGTATCTCGGCAACTTGTCGGAAGCTGAGCTATCTATATCTCGACAGCTTTTCGGTAGCTGAGCTATCTATATCTCGACAGTTTTTCGGTAGCTGAGCTATCTATATCTCGACAGTTTTTCGGTAGCTGAGCTATCTCTATCTCGACAGCTTTTCGGTAGCTGAGCTAACTATATCTCGACAGTTTTACGGTAGCTGAGCTATCTATATCTCGACAGTTTTTCGGTAGCTGAGCTAACTATATCTCGACAGTTTTTCGACAGCTGTTATCTGTATCTCGGCAACTTGTCGGAAGCTGAGCTATCTATATCTCGACAGCTTTTCGGTAGCTGAGCTATCTATATCTCGACAGTTTTTTCGGTAGCTGAGCTATCTATATCTCGACAGTTTTTCGGAAGCTGAGCTTTCTTTATCTCAGCAGCTTTTCGGTAGCTGAGCTATCTATATCTCGACAGTTTTCCGTAGCTGAGCTTTCTTTATCTCAGCAGCTTTTCGGTAGCTGAGCTATCTCTCGACAGCTTTTTCGGTAGCTGAGCTATCTATATCTCGGCAGATTTTCGGTAGCTGAGCTATCTATTTATCTCGACAGCTTTTCGGGAGTTGAGCTATCTTTCTCGACAGTTTTTTGGTAGCTGAGCTATTTATATCTCGACAGTTTTTCGGTAGCTGAGCTACCTATATCTCGACAGTTTTTCGATAGCTGGGCTATATCTCGACAGCTTTTCGGGAGTTGAGCTATCTTTCTCGACAGTTTTTTGGTAGCTGAGCTATTTATATCTCGACAGTTTTTCGGTAGCTGAGCTACCTATATCTCGACAGTTTTTCGATAGCTGGGCTATATCTCGACAGCTTTTCGGGAGTTGAGCTATCTTTCGACAGTTTTTTCGGTAGCTGAGCTATATCTCGACAGCTTTTCGGGAGTTGAGCTATCTTTCTCGACAGTTTTTCGGTAGCTGAGCTATCTATATCTCGACAGTTTTTCGGTAGCTGAGCTATCTCTATCTCGACAGTTTTTCGGTAGCTGAGCTATCTATATCTCGACAGCTTTTCGGTAGCTGAGCTAACTATATCTCGACAGTTTTTCGATAGATGGGCTATATCTCGACAGCTTTTCGGGAGTTGAGCTATCTTTCTCGACAGTTTTTTGGTAGCTGAGCTATTTATATCTCGACAGTTTTTCGGTAGCTGAGCTACCTATATCTCGACAGTTTTTCGATAGCTGGGCTATATCTCGACAGCTTTTCGGGAGTTGAGCTATCTTTCTCGACAGTTTTTCGGTAGCTGAGCTATATCTCGACAGCTTTTCGGGAGTTGAGCTATCTTTCTCGACAGTTTTTCGGTAGCTGAGCTATCTATATCTCGACAGTTTTTCGGTAGCTGAGCTATCTCTATCTCGACAGTTTTTCGGTAGCTGAGCTATCTATATCTCGACAGCTTTTCGGTAGCTGAGCTAACTATATCTCGACAGTTTTTCGATAGCTGGGCTATATCTCGACAGCTTTTCGGGAGTTGAGCTATCTTTCTCGACAGTTTTTCGGTAGCTGAGCTATCTATATCTCGACAGTTTTTCGGTAGCTGAGCTATCGCTATCTCGACAGTTTTTCGGTAGCTGAGCTATCTATATCTCGACAGTTTTTCGGTAGCTGAGCTATCTATATCTCGACAGTTTTTCGGTAGCTGAGCTAACTATATCTCGACAGTTTTTCGACAGCTGTTATCTGTATCTCGGCAACTTGTCGGAAGCTGAGCTATCTATATCTCGACAGCTTTTCGGTAGCTGAGCTATCTATATCTCGACAGTTTTTCGGAAGCTGAGCTATCTATATCTCGACAGTTTTTCGGAAGCTGAGCTTTCTTTATCTCAGCAGCTTTTCGGTAGCTGAGCTATCTATATCTCGACAGTTTTCCGTAGCTGAGCTTTCTTTATCTCGACAGCTTTTTGGTAGCTGAGCTATCTATATCTCGACAGTTTTTTCGGTAGCTGAGCTATCTATATCTCGACAGTTTTACGGTAGCTGAGCTATCTCTATCTCGACAGTTTTTCGACAGCTGAGCTATCTTTATCTCGACAGTTTTTCGGTAGCTGAGCTATCTTTATCTCGACAGTTTTTCGGTAGCTGAGCTATCTATATATCGACAGTTTTCGACAGCTGAGCTATCTTTCTGGACATTGTTTTTGGTACCTGATCTCTTTCTTTAGCTGGGCTATATCTCGACAGCTTTTCGGTAGCTGAGCTATCTCTATCTCGACAGTTTTTCGGTAGCTGAGCTATCTATATCTCGATAGTTTTTCGGTAGCTGAGCTATCTATATCTCGACAGCTTTTTGGTAGCTGAGCTATCTATATCTCGACAGTTTTCCGTAGCTGAGCTTTCTTTATCTCGACAGCTTTTTGGTAGCTGAGCTATCTATATCTCGACAGTTTTTTCGGTAGCTGAGCTATCTATATCTCGACAGTTTTTCGGTAGCTGAGCTATCTTTATCTCGACAGTTTTTCGGTAGCTGAGCTATCTATATATCGACAGTTTTCGACAGCTGAGCTATCTTTCTGGACATTGTTTTTGGTACCTGAGCTATCTATATCTCGACAGTTTTTCGGTAGCTGAGCTATCTCTATCTCGACAGTTTTTCGACAGCTGAGCTATTTATATCTCGACAGTTTTTCGGTAGCTGAGCTATCTATCTCTCGACAGCTTTTCTGCCATTAGTTATTTATATCATGATACCGCGGCGACTTGACAGCCGAGCTTCGACTCCTTTTCGTTACCTCAGTGCTAAATTTTCGACAGGTCTGTACTGTACCTGTGATGTTCAGACTGTCAGATGGCCTTGCTATAAAATCTGTCAACTCGTCGAAGGTTATTAAAGATCTATAAATTATCTATTTTATCATTTCTGTTATAGAGTAGATTATAAAATAAATAATATATTACCGATCTGATAATAAAACCAGTTTTATAAACTTAATACTCTGTTATTGGGAAAAGTACTTGTTATTATTGCACGGTCATGGTCTGATTACAGGAGGTGAACTTTTGACCTCTAATGCTAAATTTTTGAGAGATTATTGTTATGTCATTTAGCTCAGTTACCCCGGAACAGAGTGTAGGGACTTGAAAAGGCGTTTTATTTCAAATTGATCGATTTCCAAAAATCCGAAATGCACACAATCGATATTTTAAGATTTTCTTCGATAATGTAATATTTTATTTATTTATTTATTTATTTATTTATTAAAACCCTGTGAGTCTACCGATTGGCCATGTCCGCCCACACTGAAGTATTATTAACGCAATAGTCACCACAACTGTATAAAATAAATATTTATTGCATTTATTTTCAGATATGGAAAGTAATGGCCATAGCGGGTATACTCGGATAGAGTTATTCCCCTTTAAGCGACAAGTCAGTGGATGTCACATGGTTCTTGAAATTAGCAGACGTTTACTGTGTAAACCGTACTTCGATGACGAGGGACATTTTTATGTCAATGTTACTCAAGATCTTAAAGATTTTATTCCAGAATGCTATGGTAAATAATCACATTTAATGTTCAGTAAAACCAGCTATAGTGACCACTTCTATATGAATACAACGTGTTTGTACAGTAAAACCGGCTATAGCAAATACCTGTATATGGATACTACTCGTCTCTACAGTTAAACCGGTTATGGTGACAACCTCTATATAAAGATCACCTGTCTGTACAGTTAAACCGGTTATAGTGACCACCTCTATATAAAGATCACCTGCCTGTACAGTTAAACCGGTTATAGTAACCACCTCTATATATAAAGAATACCTGTATGTTCAGTTAAACCCGTTATAGTAACCACCTCTATATATAAAGAATACCTGTCTGTACAGTTAAACCCGTTATAGTAACCACCTCTATGTAAAGACTTTCTGTTCATTAAAACCAAAGTTGTAAGGTTGTTTACCAAAACTAATCTATAAATAGACCAGTTGTCTATAAAGGTGGGTTTTATATAGAGGTTGTCGCCATATAGCAGGTTTGTTGTACAGACCTGCTTATTGGTTCTGTGTATGTTAGAAACATAATTATATTAAATTCTAAAATGTACAGCGTTAACCACACTTAGTTGCTTTTGCTTTTATTCCCAATGCCCATCCACTGATGTCAGTTTTAATATTTTTTGTTTTTATAAACGTCTAAATTGTTCTTGTTTACATTTAATTTACAAGAACATATTTATCTCTTAAAAGTAATTTATTATTCCCACCTTTTGAAGAAAGAGGGATATATTAAATTCGAAGTGCAGTTCATTTTTCTGCCCTTTCTTTCTGTCCGTCCAGACAAAACTTGTCCGGAGTAATTCTCTAAAACTACGTACAACTTTTCAGACTATGAAAGTTGGTGCAAAGCATCAAAATTTACAAAAGATGTGCATATCATTAACCTGAGTTAGTTTGCTAATTTTCCTGGGAGTTATGGCCCTTTGATTGGAAAAGTACCTCTGGCGGGGGATCCATATTTACTCAATCATTTATTGTTTCATTTTTACTTTAACCAGGTACAGTTAACGTAACGAGTACACAATGCGATGACACGATACAGTTCCACGCAGACATTCCACACAAAGTATTAGAAACACGTTGTAACGGGAAGGGAATTGATAACACATCTTTGAAAAATGGCTTGTCGCCACAACAAGTTGACCATTTAGACGATAAAAGAAGGCAAGCTACCATTATGTAATTATGTAATACAATGTAGTAAACAACATGGGCCTGTCCGCTTGACCTTTCATTTGGAATATTAATATCGGAGGATCCACTCATCACATGGGTTGTGTTAAGATCAAAAGTAAATACATACATATTGCACATGTGTGCTCTATCAGGTGAGTATACAAAATTAACACCTGTGCTATCTATACATAGATGTACGTGGTCCATGATAAATATTAAATGAAAGGTCAAGCGGACAGGTCAAAGTTGTTTGCCGATAGTGTTGATTTTCAGTTTTCCTTTTAATTTCATGATAAAATGATAATAATGAACACAGACAAGTTATTTACGTTTAGTCTAACTGTATAATGAGTCTATCTAAGTAGCAGAGTGTTCCAAGGCACCGGCTAAGAGATTAAAAGAATCTATCACAACTTGTGGTGCCAGATAGGAAAATCTCAAACCCGAGTTCGAATATATTTGGTTCAGAACGAGGCTTGCCGAGTTCTGGACCAAATATATTAGAATGAGGGTTGAGATTTCCTTATCTGGCACTACAAGTAGTGATTGATTCTATTTCTTGCACCAGAAAGTACTATATTCAATTTAAAATCAATTTCAACTTTCGGTACACCTCTGATTTTGTTGATAAAAGATTGCGGGAAAAATGGCGTGTAGGCTATCTTGCACAGGGGGGTTCAAGATGGAGATATCTTGCACCTCTCTTTTTATGGATTTTTCTATCTGGGGTGCAAGAACACAGTTTCTCGTACCTCGGACAGAAAAATCTCACGCGCACATTTCTGTCTTGTCCAGTTGTCTGGTACTGCCTTACGCGACAATTGAACAATCAGGATGACGTATCCGATCATTGCGCTTGACGTCATCAAAACAAAGCGTTTCTTTATTTATTTTTCACATATATGTTTTATTTTACTTTTAATTCAAAATATTTCATTGTCAAAGTTTTTTATATTTGCATTGAATACAAATCGTTGATATTTTAAAAGTTTGAAGAGTTGTCGATGGGATTATTTTCAAAGGGCGGATTTGCACAATGCATTAGGTGCCCAAAGGAATGCAAGAGGCCCTATGAGGGTACGTGTTTTGTTTTGTATACGCAGTTATATAAACACTTAACTGGTACGAGAAATAGAATCTATCACTTGTTTGTGACCGATACCGGTTGATCTCAGTATCGGGTGCTGTGATGTAACATATCGGCAATGCCTCGATTGTGATATATGTTGCATCACATCGCCCTCGACTGAGATCAATTGGTGTCGGTCACAAACAGGTGACAGATTCTATTAGTCTCTCCGGTTAAGGTTCGAATTCCACTCAGAACAGATTCTAGTGTGAGAATGCTTCTCAGTATGCGGTCGTTCTGCTAGGAAATTGTCAAATTAAGTTATCTGCATGTGCATATTTTATTTAGATCTAGCTAAAATTTAGGTATTTTGCTTTCTTTGAAACACTAGTAAAGACTTTTATTTATTTATTTATTTATTTATTTATTTATTTATTTATTTATTTATTTATTTACAGGTGGGACCCTACAACAATTCCAGTTACCTGGAGCAGACGACGTATAGAGAAATTTCTCAGAAAATGGAAGGAAAATCCAACCCAGAGTATGTTGGTAATACATCTATCAACAGCTCCTCTTTGTTCATTGTTTCTAATGCTGTGGGTTTTTCCTGTGATGTTATTTGTTCTTGCCAAAATATTTTATCCTGTTGTTACTATTTTTAAGAAGAATAACAAAAACACAAAATGACATCCGACAACCTGACTAACAAAAAACAATGAAAGACAGAAAGAGTGAATGAAGGAACTTTCATAAATCAATACATATAATGAATAAATAAATTCCAAAATATGAATTTGTGATTCGAACATCCAAATGGCTCATTTTTACACATATTACTTTTTAATTAAAAATTAATGAAACTAATTAAATAATTTAACTTTTAAACTTTATTTTAGAATTTCTGATACTTGAAAATTTGTTGGAACAGTATGATCATCCATGTATATTAGACGTTAAACTTGGGAAATCAAAACGAGGCATATATGAAAGTGAGGCCCAAAAGCTTAAGAAGGAAGGTAAAAGCGAGGCCAGTACTTCCTCTACAACATCGTTTTCTATTGGTGGAGTACAGGTGATAATTTTGTTATATGGGTTTTTATTAGTGGAATACATGTTATAACTTCAATTATTGACCTATGGAATTCTGCTCATATCTTGGATCTTCATTTTTTTTACCCTCACCCCCTTTGACTAAAAAATTAAAATATATATATAAATGACGGAATGAACCATTTAAAAAATTTCTATGAGAAATAATTTTTTGAAAAAATTCCCCATAGTATTAAATGGTAGAGGGTTACAAAAGGAATTCTTAACTATGCTTCATAGTTAGTTCTATTAATAGTTGTTTTTTTCCTCATGTGCATTTTTTGAGAAAAAAAAGATTAAACAAGAAAATGGTACATTTGTATTTGAAAAACAAAAATTAGGACATAACATTGGCTATGCGAAAAAGGTTATTATTGACAGGTACATCTTAACTTAATTCCTCTATTCTTAACTCTTTCTCTAAACTTTTTCTTAAACAGGTATATGATTCAGATGAAGACTGTTATATACATCATGGGAAGGAACACTGTAGAGCTCTGAAAGTAGAGGACTTACAGGAAGAGTTACAGTTCTTCTTTACAGAGAGAGGAAATTAAAACGTGATGTCATTTCTCAAATTATTAAAAAACTAGAAAAATTACATGAAGTTCTTGCACGTCAGGACAGATTTTATTTTTATTCGTCTTCTCTGCTAGTCATTTATGATAAAACTTAAAAATTGAAACTGAAGAAATTATTAAAATCCAAAAGACGCAAGAGCAGAGCGAATCAATAATTTTCCAAAATGGTTCGCCTTCTTGGATACCGGAAGAAGTGCCTACAAACAGCACCAGTAAAAGCGGATGTCCGGTTGATAGATTTTACACATTCAGTTGATAAGGACAATGTAAGTGATAAATTTGATGGTAACACTTCAGAAGTATTAGATGCTATCCGTAATTTGATAAAGTATCTCAATCAAATGATGAAATAAACAATTAAATGACAAACTAATTGTATTGTAATTTTTATAACTAAAATTAGATGTCAATTCAAAAGTGTCTTATTGGCGTAACCCAACCAAGAAATCCATGGGTTTTTTTCCAGCCATGATCCCAAGGTGGGGAATATAACTCAAATTATGCATAACTTAAAAGAAATTTGCGACCAAAACATTAATTTCACAGTTAATGTCATGTTTCAAGAACATGGCACAATAAAATGAATAATATGCCATCATCACAGCATTGTTGATAAGTGTGATGTCTCTGTGTTCAGGATTGCCCTAGATACATTTGACGTCCCATCATGCCCTGGATATATTTTACGTCCTATAGTTCCACGTTCCTTTCACACAATTTTGATTACACACATGGCAGTTGTAACTTCCTAAACAGGAGGTGCCTACCCTTCCGGAACACCCGGCCTCATTTCCCTGATGAAAGTTCACGTGTCTAACCTGACTTATCAGTTCCAAAGTTTTTACTTTGCTTCTGGATTTTGATTCGGACATGGATTCGTATTTTTATTTTAATTATAAACAAACAAAACAAGGACTTTTTGTTGTAGTTAATGAGAAAACAAAATATTAACAATGCGAACTGATCACCTACAATGAACTCTGTTTTGAATACTTTGTTCATCAAATATTGACTTCAGTTACTTTTTGTATTTATTTTATCGAAATCATGAATTTTATTTCAGAGTAAGTAGTAATCAATTGTAAATTCATTGTATAAGAATTGACTCATTTTCTCTGGGTTATTAGGTAATAAACCAGATTTAAAAACTAGCAAACAAAAAAAACGAACTGCTTTGCTCATTTTAAAATATGGGTCATTGCTAGATGACTCCGGAAAAGACATTTAACAATCTGGTAGAATAAACCTGACATAATGCCATCAACTTGAAATGAGACATGTAACCAAATGCACGAAATTACAAACGAGTTGAGTAATAGTGTTTAACGTCCCAGTTTAGAATATTTCACTTATACCGAGACATCGCCAGCTATAGGCGAAGGTGCAGAAAGTTTGCCCGTGCGTTGCGCTGATGACATTTTACGGCAGGGTTCTTTATCGTGCCAAGCCCACCGTGACACGGGACTTTGTTCTTTAAGTTCCCACCCAATAGAACCGTGACTTTATTTCATGATGCCGAGTGCTTGGCGAAAAACAGTCGCTACCAATTTTCAGGTCTTGTGTCAGACCTGGTCGGGGTTCGAACCCACGACCTCCTACTTACGGAGCAAGCACTCTACCAGCTGAGCCACCATAGTGGTTGAAATATCAAACGAGACAAACCAGCTAAGAATACAAAAGGGCAAACAACATATAATAAATGTTATCAGAAACACGAAATAACAAATGGAAGGAACCATGATGTGTCGTTTTACAATTCATTAATTAATTTATTACATCACAAATTCTATTCAATGACAAAGAAAATATAATTGATAAAACTGTACAAAGTAATGGTATCATTTATCAATTTGCGTATCGCTTATTGTATTTGTAATTAGTTATATCACTACCTTATATTGCGAAGTTGTCAATTAGGAAAGCGTTGTCTATCTTTCAATTTCTTGTCTCTAAAAGACCATTGCGGTAGCTCAGTTAGTAGAGTGCTCGCTCCGTATGTGGGAGGTCGTGGGTTCGATCCCCGGCCGGGTCTGACCCAAGACTTGAAAGTGGGTAGTGACTGTTCTTTCGCCAAGCACTCGGCGTTACGAAATGAAAGTCACGGTTCTTTCGGATGGGAACTTAAAATAAACGAGGTCCCGTGTCACGGTGGGCTTGACACGATAAAGAACCCTGCTGTATAATGCCATAAGCGCAACGCACAGGCAAAATTTCTGCACTTTCGCCTATAGCTGGCGACGTCCCGATATAAGTGAAATATTCTTGACTGGGACGTTAAACCCCATTACTCACTCACTCACTCACTCTTGTCTCTAAAATACTACGGAGCATAAACTATAAGTTTTCTGGTGTATGTTGACGATATTCTGGTTTTTAGCAGAACATATAATGTACATATGCGTCATCTCGACTAATACCTGTTTTTATATCATTATTTAAATTTTAATATCACAAACGTCTGAATACGTAGTATAAATAACGACACATCAAATAAACCGACAAACAATACAAAAAGGACAAGAACATCAGACAAGTGATTAGAAACAAAAAGAAGGTGCGTACTTTTCCGGAGCACCCGACCAGACTTCCCTGGTAAATTTTACGTGGTTAACCTGGTTTGCAACCCAAGACCAAGAAAAAAAAACCATAAGCACGACGCAATAAACGGTAACCACTGAATATAATACACGAAACCATATTTTGTTTGAGATATTAATAAAAAAATTGTAACTAAAACATGTACTATACTTGACGCACAAATTGTAGTCAAAAACACCCCGAAAAAGACGAGGCAAGAAATCACCCCATAGATGACCCCATTAAAGAATCTTTACTTGGTAACATCATTGACTTCATGAACCAGTAGTAATTGACGGATCGCCGACTCGCCCACAATGTTCCGACTGTACCGACATCACGTTACTAAATCAGCGTCACGACAACTAATGACGCACTAGTGTCAGTGACGTCATTAAACGACGCAATTCAGGGCCGAATTTTATTGCATAATTGAAGCATGTCAGGTCTTTGTCGGAAAATTGTGGGCGTGGTCAGCGATCGTCAATTAGTCAATGCTGTGAAATGATACTGTTAACCAACTTTTATACGCGTGGATTTACTTTCGCGTGTTTCGCGAGGACATAATAATCGCGAAAGTTAAACGCGAATTTGTTTCCGAAAATGGTTTTATTTATACCAAATATTCAGCTAAAGTACATATTGCGAAAATTAATAGTCGCGAATGGTTTTTGATAAGAGAATCGCGAAAGTTAATATTCGCGAATAAAAGTTGGTTTACAATAAACAGAAGATTAAAACAATTTAAACTCAAATTAAAAACAACGTGATTAATTAGGTACCGTCGCTTTTGATCTTCTCTTTAAATTCAAATACATATTCATGTCTTTTGGCGGAAATTTTCATAATCGATTGATTCAATCCTTTTAAAGCTTTTTCAGTCAATATAATATTTTTAACTGAAAATTCAAATAGAATTCCTTCCTGTTTATCTCCAAATGATTTTTTTATTACACATAAATGTATTTTCAGGAAAAACAGTATGATATAAGAAAACAATGTGCACACATTCTACATTAAATCCCTTCATAAAAATATAAAATCTAAACATAGATTTCACAACAGCTATAACAATGTACACATTCTACTCTAAGATAAAATCCATTCATATAAGTATATAATCTAAACATAGATTTTACAACAGCTACTTTATGCATCTTCCACTGGTTTGAAACCTATTTTATGTGATTTAATATTATAAAAATACTATTGTCTAAATTTGCTGGTAGATAAAATTTGAAATTTGAAATTCCTTCAAAATTAGGGTATACTCACTAATGCAAAGTATTTCATTGCTGATTTTGGTATAATATATTTTGGTCCTTTGGGTTTCTTTTCAAAATTTTGGAAAATGTTTTGGTTTCATAATTTTGGTCCAAGCAATACTGACGAGGAATTGTTTTCCGAAACGGCCGTCTAGTGCTGTTAAATTAACAGGTATTATATGTAATTTATATAGCTTAAAGAATGAGCATATCTTTGTAATGTAAAATGTTGAACTGTGTACTTATTACTCTGTCCCATAACATTCCATATTTACAATTACAATATCTTTGCTTCAATAATAAAAAACTAACATACTTATTCATGTCCTGCTTCAATAAAGTATTTGACATCGACTATACTTTGCAACTTCATAGAGACAGATGTCCAATGCTCTCGTTGAGTGACTGGACCTTTTATGAAAAGGTGCACAAACAGTTCATTTCAAATTGTTTCCAAATCAACATGGAAAATGTGAGACGGCAACAATTTTTTTATAAATATTGTAAATGTAAAGTATTAAAGTAGGACAATTACCTTATTCTTAAATCACATGAAATACGACTGTATTGTATTCCTCATTATCCCGATTGAAACACGCACTTCTTTTATTCTCAGAGCATAAATGATTGGATTACATGCCGCGTTTAAACACGCCAAATACACAACCGCGTGCCTTGTGTGTCGTGATACATAAAACTGTTTATTCCAACCTTCCATAAATACAACCATCATAAAGGGCGTGTTACATAATACAAAAAGGCAAGAAAGTATTGATATGGTTAACACGGCACGTTTATGGACTCCATGAGAAGTATTAGAAACACTATTGTATTGCTTTTTCTCATTATGTTTCGACGACGTTAAAATTTCTTTAGGTAATGGCGATTTGGCTCTGATTGTTTTCGGATCATGCCTTTGTTTTCGATTCCTATTGACAATTTCTGCCTAAGGCGATGATTTGGCTTATAAACAGAATAATTTACATCATTGGATGGTCCCGGTAAGGGCTCGTTGTTGTAAATCAAAATGTTTCTAGACCTGAGCCCTTCCATCGATTTCAATTCTCAGTTTGTGATGTCGACCCTGATGTGTCTTCCGAACACGATTGTTTGGATTGTTATCATAATTTTTCAACCAATCAGTTACCCATGCTTTTCGATTTTTTCCGTGTTTCTCAAGGGACCTACCATATTTGTTCAGTTCTTCATTTCGTGTATTTGTTTCATATTTGATTGGGCTACTAACACATTTAATTTTTTCACACTTTCTTCTCCGTCTTGAAAATCACAATCTTTTCCTGTTCCCATACCTTTATTCCTACCTAAGGTATGATATTTTCTGGTGTATGTCTCTTTTTCAATTCCTATACTACTGCCAGTGACAGACACACTTTCCAAAATTACATCCGGTTTGCTTATTTTGTGGTTATACTGAACACCAGCCTGTTCTTCAGAACTACTTGCGCCACTGTGACTATGTTCTAATGATTTAGTGTCATTTTGAGTATGTTCTTCTCTTTGAACTATAATTGGAGAACAGTGTAATTGACACGATGCGCAGAATTCTCCGGAGATTCATTTCCATTGCATTTTTCACTTAGTATACTATTATCACATGCTTGTTTCCCATTCTCTCTTTCAAATGGATATTTCTTTTGAAAGTCGGCGACGATACTTTCTGCATCTGAACTTGAACTTGAACTCTCTTCATTTGTGAAATCATCCTCGATTCTGGCTTTGATATTGGTATGCTTTTCGCTTTCAGAATTATTGGAAGTACTTGTATGACTTTGTTTTCTAATTAGGTCTTGTGGTGTATTTGGTCCAGAACGCGATTCATCTGTTTCTGTGTCATCAGAATTTTGTTTTATGTTGATTGTTGCGTCCGATTTATTCTGGTTAGGTAGAACTCGATTTCGTGCGCTTGATATATCCTTTCCTACAAGATCGGTTGGTTTGAATGTCGAAGATGGTTGCACTTGATTGTTTTGTTCAATACTATCAGACGAATCATAAACAAACAGACTCCTGAAATTGTAACAACACCGAACAAAAAAAGTATGGACCAAATTTTCATCAAATATTTCCCATGGTCTTCGAATAAAGCGTTTAAGGCACAATGTGGGAGAACGGACTCGTGTCTGTGCTGGATGAAGGGCAAAACTATCGTAATGACCGCCAATATCCAGGTCAAGGCCACGATGGACACAAACCTGACCTGATCTCTTTGAGCTGATTGGCGGATACAATATGAATACAATATAAAAATCCTGTCAAGGCAGATGAATGCGACATGATACACTGACGCCGTCCAGCTAGTCACAAGGAAACAAAGTCTAGCAAAACAACTGTAATACGACAAGTGCCCGTTTTCCATGGTGAAGGTCAAGGCTACTGGTATGATAGCGATACCCGTAAGTAGGTCACTGATACTCAAACTTAAAATATGTACGTGTCTTATTTTTTCTTGAAGAAACATTTTCCTACTAATACCATGAATACAACTGGAATATTTAAAACTAAAATCAAAATTGTTGTTGAAATCAAGAATACTTGTATAAGGACAGACGCTTCCTCGAAATCTGTTCCTCTATATCTATCATCAGGATAGTACTCTCCGTCACTTGAAGTGTTTCTTTGCTCCATAATTGAGCGTCCTTAATGATTGTAATGTTGCAGTACTATCGTATTAGAGTATAAAATAATAGTTTTAACAGATGTTTGATGATAACACAAAACAACGATTCTTTGCTCAATAAGTGATTGAAGTATGAAAATACAGCATTCTTAATGACAAATTTTAAAATTGCAGCCACATTCCTTCCGTATTCAGACATTTTATCCTTTCAATACTCAGAAAATTGGATACTAAATTGTCTTTGACATTGTTGGTTGAAACCAATCATCCATATCAAAATTAAAAAATACCTATCCATGTCCAATATTAAAATCAGAACTTGCATTCAAAAATTGTTAATGTTAAAATGCTGCTCTTTCCTTTCCTGGAAAATTAGGCAATAAATTAATTTTTACATTTATAGGTTGAACTATATTATCATATGCAAAAAAGTTAAAGTTGAGGTGCTATCGCATTTCTTCAAAATTCAGGAAATTTCCTATCAACACTTAAAATTAAAAACTAAACATACCTGACCGCGTTCCAACGACCAAATAGATGTTATTATTGTTGTTTGAAATACACCATCTTTATGAAAACTTAGGATCATCACATGCAATAAAAATACCTATATAAGAATCATCTTTCCGTTATTAAAAGCTTAAATTTGAAATCATTTGTATAAGCAAAAGATAACATAAGATTTTTCTTCTTACAACGATGCTATTATGATACATAGTCTTATGGAATATAATCAAGAATATTATACCACAAGTTTATTATCCCTTATATAGGCGTTCTTCTTTTTCGATTGATTTAAACTCAAAAGCCATTTAAAAATGCTTCTCTTCCTGATTTATCAAGAATTGACACAAATAGAGACTGTGTACTTGGTGTAACTCGCACGGTATTCATTCTTACGAATCTAAAACAAACATATAAAGACATGTTCTCCAAATCACAATCCAGAAACAAAGTAAAAACTTTGGAAGTGACAAGATGGGTTTAACACTTAAACTTCCACGAGGGAAGTGAGGTCTGGTGCTCTGGAAGGCTAAGAACCTCCTGTCTACACTTGTCACGTTTTTAATCAAAATTGAGAGAAAAAAACATGTAACTATGGGACGTCAAATATATCCAGGGCAATCCTCAACACATCAAACTTATCAGCAATACTGAGATGATGGCCATGAAATTGTTTGAGGACCCTAAGATTCCTTTCGCTCAAATTTGATTATACACGCGACTTGCTCAACAGGAGGTGCTTACCCTTCCGGAGCACTCGGCCTCACTTTCCTGGTGAAAGTTCACGTGTCTAACCTAACTTTTAGTTTTTACTTTGATTTTTGATTGTGATTCGTACATGGATTAGTATGTTTGTTTTTGATAGTGATGCTATTCGTGACACCTATATATTATGTTGTACTAGCGACAGCTATTTATAATATAATATTATACACCAATTTATTATATAATCTACTCAATAATTCATGTTATACGGTCATACAATAAAACCCGTATTGAATGAGTGTGACGTCATAAAAGCATAAAAGTCATTCCAGAGTGACGTCACACAATGTTGTTTGTTTCATTTGACATTATTTGTTGATTCTAATTTAAGGTGATACTTTTGTACTTTTCTTCTGAAAAGAAGATACATTGTATTTCAATTGAAAATGTTTGTTTTGTTTTTGTATCCTGCGGACAGATTATTGTTTACTTTTCATATTTCAGCAGGATTACTTTTGGCGCATGTACACATTTACGTGAACTTGTTGTGTTTGCGTCAACCAGCTGCTTTCTTATAATGAGAAGACAAGTTTTAAATCTACAAAAATACCGTTTTTATGAGATTATATACTAAAAAGAATATTGCAATCGTGTTTATGCAATATTGAATTTATTAAACTCGTTGAAAAATGTTTTATGCAACTCGCCAAGGTTCGTTGCATAAACAATTATTCAACTCGTTTAATAAATTCAATATTACATAAACACTCATGCAAGATCCTCTATATGTAGTATATGCTGGTGAAACTTATTGTCAAGTACTCAATTTTAAAATATTAGAAAACGCACAGAAAAAAGGGATCATACTTATCCAAGTCCAAGTCTCAATTCCAAAGCAAAAATAAAACTTCGAAACTGGCAAATTAAGTTAAACACGTTAACTTCCAATAGGAAAGTGAGGCCTAATGCCACGGAAGGGTGAGTACCTGCTGTTTAGCTAGCTACACTTGCCACAGGTGTAATCAAAATTTAGAATGATCGGATGATGGAACTATGGGACTACATTCAGAATAAGTTTGGATACAGAGACACCATACCTATCAACAGTATTGTGATAACAGACATAAAACCTTTCGAGGACCTTGATAAATATACGGTTTGCAATATGCTACGTCAACAATTTATTAGCTAGCAGATTGCTTTTTTGTATGTGAACTGATATGATTTTGTATCCAGTGAATAATAGTTCTGTACAAAAGTTAGGGGTATCACGTCGTACTACAGAGAACCCCATTATATACTAGTTAACGTCAACGGAATTAAGTGGGGTATACAAGTAAATGAATCGTCTTCCACCTGCCCGTCCTTTTTAAAATAGGATACCAATGCGGTAGCTCAGTTAGTAGAGTACTCGCTTCGTAAGTGGGAGGTTGTGGGTTCGAGCACCGACCGGGTCTAACCCAAGACTTGAAATGGGGATTGACTGTTCTTTCGCCAAACACTCGACATTACGAAATGAAAGTCACGGTTCCTTCGGATTGGAACTTTTTTGACAGATCTGTACTGTGCAAATAAAACCTAAAGAAGCCACTTTTCAAAGCATGTATTTAAATTTTAATTTTGAATCTTTCATTTCTGACTGGTATATGCAATCAAATTCTTCATTTTGTGCAACAGTGAACCAATTTTTCCATTCCCCAACTTCACCTGAAATTGTAGACGAAATGTGATTAATAGTATTTTTGATAAAAGTCAACTAGATACAAAAATAAATAAATTGATAATTGGAGAACTTAATTATCTTCATAACTGCAACACTATTTAGCCGCAAATTTGTCGACATTTGGAATAGTCTCGTGCTTTAGAAACTGACAATTATGCAACTTGCTCAACTTAAAAGGATAGGCAAAACTGAATACATCCAGAACTCACTTTTTGCAGACAGTAAAACGTCACCAATTCGACCAAGGCTGAAATATCCATCAGTAAAACGAAAATGACAATTAGTAATACAACAGGGAATAAATTTGCATGTAGTTATAAATGGAAACAACATTTTCTTGTAAAGCTTATAGATCATGTACTTAACATTGCTAGTTTTACAATAAGATAATAAATCAATAAATACTAAATCGGTAGCTTATCTCTGGCCCTCATACACTTTCCGGTAGCTGCTATCTATGCTTTGGCAGCTTTTCGGCCACTAGTTATCCATATCTCGGCCTCTCGGTCACCATCCATATCTCGGCCTCTCGGTCACTATACATATCTCGGCCTCTCGGTCACTATCCATATCTCGGCCTCTCGGTCACTATCCATATCTCGACCTCTCGGTCACTATCCATATCTCGACCTCTCGGTCACTATCCATATCCTGGCCTCTCGGTCACTATCCATATCTCGACCTCTCGGTCACTATACATATCTCGGCCTCTCGGTCACTATCCATATCTCGACCTCTCGGTCACTATACATATCTCGGCCTCTCGGTCACTATTCATATCTCGGCCTCTCGGTCACTATACATATCTCGACCTCTCGGTCACTATACATATCTCGGCCTCTCGGTCACTATCCATATCTCGGCCTCTCGGTCACTATCCATATCTCGACCTCTCGGTCACTATCCATATCTCGACCTCTCGGTCACTATACATATCTCGGCCTCTCGGTCACTATCCATATCTCGACCTCTCGGTCACTATACATATCTCGGCCTCTCGGTCACTAACCTTCGATTCTTTTTGTTAGCTCAGTGTTAAACTTTCGATAGTTCTGTACGATACTCAGTGCAATACATACTACATTTTGATACTTACCTTTCCAGTAAAGATAGTTTGACTGGTCTTTGCTAAAATTCTTAACAACCTCTGGAATTTTATCCGTTTTCTCAGCTTTCATATTTTTAAAACTGCACTTCGTTGTAATTCTATCATATAATTCACTGTTTTTAGATAAGCCTAGGAATTGTGCTATTTTCTCTACCTGTCCTCGAAGATCCTTTGAACAAAACAAAAAAAAAAAACAAAACACCAAAATCATCCTGGATATATTTCACGTCCCATGGTTCTATGTTCTTTTCATTTTCATTTTTGATTACACACGTGATGGATGAAGCTACATCAACAGGAGATTCTTACCTTTCCGAAACATACGGCCTCACTTCTCTTATGAAATTACATATGTTCAACTTAATTTGCTAGTTTTCAAAGTTTTCCACTTCGCTTCACAGAAAATATATAAAGATAATTAAATTCTTGATTTAGATGTACATACATCAAATACGTAAACCACATTCAGGCGACATTTTACTATATAACATCCTGCATTATATAATAACAACAGAGCAACCCTACGTAAATGGAAGCATGGTTCAATTCCCAGTAAAAATAAAGTAGACGCGATTGGTCAAAGCTTCGTTAGCTAATCAAAATGTGTATCGTGTCTATTAGAATTAAATTTATGCTATCATAAATAAAAACATATTGTAGTATATCGTTATTTCTGTAAAATATTTTAATTTAAGTTTTTATTTCAATTATTACTTTATTGTTTTATTTCAATTGTTGTTTTTAATTATTTTTTTTTCATTTTTTTTTTTTTTTTTTTTTTTTTTTTTTTTTTTTTGATTTGAATTTTCACGAATCATTTGGTTACGTGGAACTTCGAACAACCTGATACATTACCTTTTTCATGTCTTCGAAGTAAATTGGTAGTATAGACTTTGTATGTTCTATATCTTTTTCCCAATCCTTCACATGTTCAAACCATGACCCTCCAGGTACTTTAGTAAAGAGAAAAATGTACACGTGTTACTATAACAGATAACCGGTTATTTGCAAACAAATATATAATGTTCCTAGGCTTACCAATGTCCTCATAGAGTTTTATGGTTTATCGAAGCCCTCAAAAATTTTATGGCTTACACTGTTGATAAGTATGATGCCTCTGTATCCAAAATAATCCTTAATATATATTTGACGCCCTATAGTTCCATATTCCTTTCATTCTCAATTTTATTTTCAGACGAGGTGCTTAACCTTCCGGAGCACACGATTAGAGGTTTACGTGTTTAACTTAATATGTCAGTTTGCAGTGTATATATTTTGATTAAGTATTTATTTTGATTTTGGGATTGTGAATTACACGTGAACCAATATATTTGTGATTCATTACGATACATACATATAATACTTACGATAGCCGTTGATAAACAGTTTTAGAAAATCTCCAAAGCTTCCTGTAAATTCAGCAAAATTAACTTTTTTCATAAAGTTGTAAAATGAGACAACTAGATCTTTGGGGTTCCTAAACACACAAATAATTCTTCCTTTTTCAGCCAATTGCTTTGGTAAGAATTTAAGAGGCAAGTGCGAGATGTAAAGCCTTGGTGAGGGTTTCTCTCCTAGCTGTGCTTCAGGTATCATTTCTATGAAGTCCAGTGAGGGGTCAACATAATCAGCCGAATTTTGCATCAACATCCCTACTATTTCATTAGTCAAGTTTGTTCCTGAAAAGAAGCAAAATGATATGAGGTAAGTTTGTGTTATAATAGGGGGTAAATTATGTCATGCGCCAAATTGTAAAACAATCTAGATTCTATGCGGGCGAAATAAAGCTCTTCCTGGAAAATTAAAGAAAAAAAGAAAAATATCGAAAGGGCAAGATGACAAAATTCAGTCACCATACCAATACTTTAAAAAGACACTTATACTTTAAGGACAACTTGATGACAGTGAGCGTTCGACGGTTCTTAATTGTTAAAGCCAAAGGCCTTACACAAAAAATTATTTTTACTGAAATCTTGTCATTATCGATTTCAACGAATGCATTACACACAGCATGTATCAAGAGATCCTTTTAAATGCATTATTTCATAAATATTCAAACGTATCACATGACATGCAAGATTTCTTGCGGTTATTTGGGTTTATTTTTATATGATTTCTAATATCATTACAAATTATTGCATTCCTTGTCGCTAAATGCATCAAAATCCGGGACAAGCAGCAGCCTGGTGAAAATTCACCATGTAATAATTACATTTTGTCGCCACACGAAATAAAACCCGGACTAACACCAATAGGATTTCATGTATTGTCTGGTTATTTTTACCTGAACGCGGATACGTACATATAATGACGTCATCATCTCGTATTTCCGCCTCTCTAAGATCTGCTAGACGTTCTTCAATATTATCCGGCATAAACATCCAAAACTTATAATCTATCCCATCAAAAGACCTGAATGGTAGCTTAAAACCCATCACATCCGTGGTCTTAAATTTAGTGCTCACATTTTCCGTATACGCCATGTTGTTAGTAGTCAAGTGGTGCAATCTTTTAAAAACATACAATAGCAAGCAACAACAATATCATTTACAGTTTAGTAAGCAGTAACGTTCCGATGTCATTGTAAACCCGTTACATCCGTGGGCTTGAATTCACACTTCACATTATTAATGTACGCTATGTGATTAAGTGGTACTAACTTCTCGCAAGTAACAACATAGTTATTTACAATAAAGGAAGAAGCCATATACAGATGCATGTGCAGTCAATTTCAATCCAAGATTAAATTGGTATTTATAATAAATAATGCCCATAACTTTCAACTAAACTTACTAGTAAATGAACATTTTTGTTACACAACAGTTATCGAGGTCGCGTTATTTAAATTATCATTGATCGAGGGTTTTGCACCCAGTCGCCCTTACAACATATAAATCTATATATAACCTGTATATAACTGCGAAGTTTTCTAGTGTTGTTTATTTACATTAAATATTTAACTGTCGAAAGTTTAACATTGGACTAAAATATATTCGTCTCAATCAAAGAAACTTCCATAACAATCGGAGAAGACAATAATACTTTTTTCTTTTTAAATTGAAACTTTATGACGGTACTAGTATAAAATTTTCATTAAATCTAAACGTTTTATTGATGATGGGAATTTTCGATAGTACTATGGATGCACCAGTTATTTTATACAGGTGAACATATCAAAATAACATTTACGTTAGAATCTTTCATGCCGGGGGGTATTGCAATTTAGGTGAAGGATAACTATAACTTAGTTGCGTTCCTATGACGACAATGAAAATAAAAATAAGACAAACACATCTTGAGGCCAATAATAACAAACATTCTCTAATCAAAAACAAACATACTAATCCATTTCCGAATCATAATCCAGAAGCAAAGTAAAAACTTTGGAACTGACAAGTTAGGTTAGACACGTGAACTTCCACCAGGGAAGTGAGGCCGGGTGCTCCGGAAGAGTAAGTACCTCCTGTTTAGCAAGCTATGTAATCAAAATTGTGTGAAAGGAACATGGAACTATGGGACGTCAAATATATCCAGGGCATTCCTGGACACATCAAACTTATCAACAATACCGTGATGAGGGCCATGAAACGTTTTGAGGGCCTTGATGAGCCTAGGCTTGCAATATTCCTGAGTAAACAATTTTATGAAAGTAACTTAGAAAACATTAGTTTGTAAACTGGCAATCGCCAATACATCTTGTAAATATGAAACAGCATCACAATAGATTGCATATTATACAGCACTAGATGGACGTTTCGGAATTCAATTTCCCATCAGTGGGACCAAAATTGTGAAACCAAAGTTTTTCAAGATGTTGAAAAAATACCCAGAGGAACAAAATATATTTTATGAAGTTTAGCTGAGGATATACTTTGCATGAGGAAGTATACCTAAGTTTGAGAGTAATTTTACCTGGCAACAAATTTTGACAATTATACATTAATATTGCCTACTAATTGAGGTTGTGATTAAATACAAACATACAATCCATTATTATATGAAACAAAAAAATATCCAAAAGTAACAAGAGTCCATAATTGTAATTAATCAAGGGTCAATCACTCTGTATTTACGGCAACCCTAATGTTGTGTACGGACCCAAGCCCTCTGAATATAATGATCTAGAACGATGTATGAATAAACGGAAGGACAAACGTACTGACAGAACTCTAAACTTTGTTGGTTTTTTTGGTCATAACGACAAACGTTTATAAACTATTATTTAATTCATTACTGATACCGTAAAAGACGTCATGAAACAATCTTCACTTGACAACATCGGAATTCCAAACGACATACATTTTATCACATTGATAGTTATACTGTAACACTGCATATTAAAACATTTCATAAATATGTCTTTTGTTGACGAAGTAAATCAAAATGTTTTAACGTTTTATTGAAAACATTTTGCACATAACACGAACAAATGTAATGTTTAGATAAGAATTAAAACAAAGATCTAACAAAAAGATAGGGCATTTGCGAAACAAAGTTACTTTAATAAATTGACATTCAAGATTCAATGGAATAGTTCAAAAACATTCTTAATCCCAACTTTCATCACTTAAAATCACTTCTTTTCAATGCCCGTTTTTCTTTTCCCACAGTCAGTATAATATCTGCGAAGTGTTTTTGGTTAATTTCAATTAATGCATTTGCAAGTTGCTCCACCATTTCTGCCTGAACCTGCTTTCCCCTCCATGTCCACAGAATCTCAAAAATCGTGATAACTGGTGGCTGGTTGACTGATTTCATATCGAGGATATCTTCATACTTTAACCCGAGTTGTACACCCAATGTCTGGGCTATTTGTATGGATATAGATCCAGATAGAACTAACAAACTCTGGTGACTCAGGATAGGTAACTCATCTAGATAAGTAAAATAATACAAAGCAAAATATATTTTGTATATTACATATTATACAAGTTTTAATTGTACAGCACTAGACGGCCGTTAACTTTTTTAAAAAATAGACGTACCTATTAATGTTCAAATCACTATCCAAAAATCATATAATCAAAAAATAAACGTACTATTCCATGTCCGAATCACAATCCAGAAGCAAAGTAAAATCTTTGAAACTGACAAGTTACGTTAGACACGACAACTTCCACCAGGGAAGTGAGGCAGGGTGCTCCATAACTGATTTTAGAATTTTCAAAGTATTATCTTTGCCTTTAGATTGTAACTTTGACATGAATTTGTAAATATGTTTTTTGATATATATCATTAAGATATAGACCTCAAATTCAATGTCGTTAAATCATTAATTGTCCCAGCTCTATATTATATACCAAGATTAACTTTAACATAATTGCAGCACTTATAATAAAAAAACCCACACCGATCTAAGTCCCAATCACAGTCCAGGAGAAAAGTAAAAACTTTGAAACTGATAAGTTAGTTAAACACATAAACTTCCACAATGGAAGTAAGGTCGGGTGCTCTGGAAGAGTAAGCACTTTCTGTTTAGCTAGGTTCACCCGCCACGTGTGTAATCAAAATTGTGTGAAAGGAACATGGAATTATAGGACGTCAATTATATCCAGGGCATTTCTGGACACAGAGGCATCAAACTTATCAACAATACTGTGATGACGACCATAAATCTTTTTTATGGCCCTAATAATTTTAGGCTTGCAATATTCCTTGGTCAACAATTTGTTTGTAAGAAGCTTGCTTCGTTGTATTAAGTCCCCATGGTGGGCATAAGCTGTACCATAGCGTTATAATTGGGAAACAAATAGAAAGCAAGCATAAAAAGCAGGTATACTTGCACAAACAATACATTCAATCAATAATAAACAGGACTAGAGATGTCTTTTACATTTTCTTCGCATCAAATATCTTAATACCTTGATATTAAACCGTTAACATAGTTATATACATGTAGACTACATATTTGATTGTGAAACTTGATTTTGATTGAATATCTGAGACGTCTGAGATGTTGGTGGAAGAACTATAATGATTGTACGTTGATTATGATTACACACGTGGCGGGTGTACCTAGCTAAACAGGGGGTGCTTACCCTTTAGAAACACCCGGTCTCACTTCCCTTGTGGAAGTTCACGTCTCTAACCTGACTTGTCAGTTCCAAAATTTTTACTTTGCTTTTGTATTGTAATTTTGAATTGGATTAGTATGTTTGTTTTTAATCTATACACGTAGACTAAATATTTGCATAATTTCAGTTAAAGATAATTATCCTTAGCAATGATTGTGAAACTTGAGTTATTCCGAAATAATTAAGACTGTTGGTGGAAGAACTATAATGATTGAACGTTATGTTGAGTGGCAACGTTTTAAAATTCATGTTTACAATTCCTGCGTTTTTTTGTATCATTTTGGATGGTTCTGGGTTCTAGTATTATTTATTGATCTAATTAATTCTCACATCTTTCTTTTCTATCTAAAGATGCATTATACCATACCTTAAAGTACTTCTGCATTTAAATACAGCATGTATTATTACACAGTCTAACCTGTCTATAAAGGCCACCCAAAGGAACATGTAAAAGAGCCGTTTATGGACAGGTGGCCTTTTAATACAGGTTCAAAAATTATTAATAAAGAATAAATAAAATACTATTCTACTGGCCTTTATAAACAAGAGGTTCTTATAAAGAGGTGGCCACTAAGGCATATCGGACTGTACGTACCAAATATAGATTTGTAAGCTATTGTTGACTTTGCAGATTTTCCAGACGATCGTGAAGAACCACGTGACCACAGGGCTGATTGTCTACTGATCTGTGCTGAAATATGAAATGCAAATTAGTCATTAATTATAAATATTTGTGCATAAAATGTTAAGCTTTGACTTTACATATCGATAAAACATAAATATACACATTTAATGAGTAATAAAATGAAGTTACGGTGATGTTCGCCAAGATTATTTCACTTGTAACGAAGTTGTCAGTTCTGGGATGGTGTAGGAATCCCGAGTGACCGGACAAAAACTGACTTACAGCAAACTGTCCAATACTAGGGTTTCTCCTGAACGAAACCGTAACCTACGCAGTGAAAGGAGCTGTGGTCGATAAGGCTGCGATTTAAGATTATTCGGTCACATTATCCGTTAAAGAAAAGTAAAACTTTGAAAATTGGCAAGTTCGGCTAGACACGTGAACTTTAACCAGGAACTGAGGCCGGGTGTTCCGAAAGGGACTACATGTTTAGCCGCGTTTTTAGATTATTCGGTCACCATATCCGTTAATGCAAACACTGGCCCGTGTTCAAATCACAATCCACAAAGAAAAGTAAAACTTTGAAAACTGGTAAGTTCGGTTAAACACGAGAACTTTCAACCGGAACTGATGCCATGTGTTTCGGGAGGGACTTTATGTTCAGCTACCTACAATATAGGTCATTAGTCTGTATCTATATAATTTACCCCAAAAATATATATATATTAAAACAAAAGGTTACTTAAATAAAATCTATAACTAATATCACCAGCTGTCGTGTTAAATAGCTATAATAAGTCTAGATACCATATATATAACAATATATACTGATATATTGTATTAAATATTCTCGTTCTTCTTTCTTTCGATTAGCACTTATACAGTAGAAACGGTCTATTTTTCTCAGCGCAATCTTATTTATAGGGCAGTTAAAAAACATGTAAGGATTTAATATACAAATTAAACATCGCCATACCACCTGAAGACACCTGAAACCTCAAAACATTTTACTTTTATCGAGGAGTTCCATGATTAAAAACCAATCCCTTGTTTTAAATCGTTTTAATAATCAAAATTAAACTTGAAGATAAAAAAACAAACCTTCCACCTTTCCCATTTTGTGATGTAAAAGCCTTGAGGCGAGAACTTCAAAAACTATTATTTTAACCTCATATTTTTCCTAAAAACACTCTTTAGTCTCCAAGTCTAGTCTAAAACTAACTTAGAGTGTTTACAAGTTGAAAGAAGGTTGAAGGTCGCTTATTTAATGCACTCGGTAATTTAATGTACTATAAATGCAAGCAGGTAATTAATCCTATTTAAAGGTGCACTTTTATCCCTAGATAATCTGTTACTGTTGATCCCTGCATATGGTATTAAGTGATTAACGATTTAGAACTAAACAGACGTCATTTATAACCAACATACAGGAAACCATTGCCAAAACATAAATAAATGTGATCAGGGGTAGGTTGAGTATGACGAACGAATATGTCAACACTTTATACATTGCCAGTCTGTCATTCATAAATTATTATATATGTGTAAAACGTGTTATATCAGGACAGACTGACAATCTTAAAACTATATTGTTGAAAAATTTATTCCGTTGAACCTCTTTGAAATATTATTTTTCCTACATTTTTTATATTTTCCCTCAATATTTAAAACAATTAAAAATTATTTCTTCATTTATTTTGATCATTAAGTTAAAAACTTTAAAAACATTATTATTTCAATTATATAAATGAAATGTGTGAGTATGTCAACACTTCATACAATGCCAGTCTTCCATTCATAAATTTTTATAAATGTTTAAAACTTGTTATATCATGACAGACTGACAATCTTCTTAAAACTATATTGTCGAAATATTTATTCCGTTGAACCTTTGTGAAATATTATTTTTCCTACATTTTTTATATTTTCTCTCAATATTTGAAACAATTAAAAATTATTTCTTCATTTATTTTGAGCATTCAGTTAAAAACTTTAAAAACATTATTATTTAAATTATATGGATGGAATGTGACATGATAACTATAATATTCACCTATGGTTAGTATAAATTGCACACAGTTTTGATGACACACGTGACGGGTGTAGCTAGAGGAACAGGGGGTACTTACCCTTCCGGAGCACCGGGCTCACTTCCCCCGTGTTTAACCTGTGTTTAACATGTCAGGTTCAGTTTTTACTTTGCTCCCGGACATGGATTAGTATGTATTTTTTTTATTCGTATAGTCATTTATCGATGGCGGTGTTAAAATAACGCAATGATAATGAATGTTATCGTTTTTAAGTGTAAATAGCCAACACAAAGCACAATTCTTTAGACATTTCACAAAATTTAACACATATCTCGACACAAAGAAAGTATAAAAGCACTAAAGACAACACATTTACTTATTTAATGAATGTGTGGCTAGATGAACTGGAGGTGCTTACCTTTCCGGAGCACCCGGCCTCACTTCCCTGCTTGAAGTTCATGCGTCTAACCTAACTTGTCAGTTCCAAAGTTTTGCTTTGCTTCTGGTTTGTGATTCGGACATGGATTAGTATGTTTGTTTTTGATTAAGTGTTTTCTGACGTAGGAATAAGATTACTGACTTATTGCATAGAACTTGATCAAAACAAATAAAAAGACATAGTAGAATACACATAGTATGTTATTTATATTATTTATCATGAGATAGACATAAAGATTTATGCGTTATCAACATATCAGAAACAAAAATACCGGTCCATGTACAACTCAAAATAAAAAATTGAACACTGGCAAGTTTAGTCAAACTCCGAAAGAGTAAGAACACCCTGTTTAGTTCGGTACACCTGCCATGTGCGAAATGAAAATTAAGAAAGTAAGGTTCATCGATCTATGGGACATCAAATATACTCAGAGTTATTTATGACACAAGGACATCATATTTATCAATAATATCGTGATGACGGCCATAAATCTTTTGGGTGGCCTTGGTAAATCTTTGTTTGCAATATCCCAGAGTCAACAATTTACTTGTAGGCGGCATACAGTTCCCTAGGAAAATCAACCAACAAGGTTAGAGAGTGAACACAAATCCTCGTGTCATTCTGATTCTATTGGTCATTCTGTCTGTCTGTCGGTCCCAATATCTTGTTTGATCCGTACCCTCCATGTCTATGGATGATTTTGTTTTATCAAACTTGACACAAATGTAAACCAACATAAGATGATGTTTGGCATACCAAATTTAATGTTTGTTCGTCTCGACAATGTTGGGGAGCGGGGTATTTATCTCTCTAGAGACTGTTCTAGTTTATTTTACTAATAAATATACCATTCAAACAAAATTCTATTTCGGTTGCACAAGATAAGTAGAAAGGAGTAATAACGTCTTAATCTACAGGCAAATTAAATCAAGGCTTAGTTCTTGATTGAATAGGAAACCGGGTACTTTCGGCAAGCGAGTGGAAGCGCGTGGCCTAGTGGTTAAGGCGTTGGACTCATGATTCGAAGGTCGTGGGTTTGATCCCTGGACCTGGCGATGTGTTGTGTCCTTAGCAAGACACTTAATTTCACGTTGTTCCAGTTCACTCAGCTGAAAGAAAATGAGTACCAGCAAAATGCTGGGGGTTAACCCTGCGATGGACCGGCGTCCCATTCAGGGGAGAGTCTTGTACTCTCAGTCGCTTAACGCCACAGAAACCGGGATAAGCTCCGGCCTGATGGGCCTAATGGCTCGGGACAGACTTTAACTTTTTTTCGGCAAGCGAACTGACTAATTCCTCATGTTAGGATCTGCCCAGAATAGGATGCGAACATAGGCGGCGATAGGCGATGTGATCAGTACGCGCTTGCCGTCGATCCCAATGAATATTAACCGGCATTTTTTAAACCTTAAAATGAAATTCAAAATTTGAAGGATTGTTTAAA
Organism: Anadara kagoshimensis; assembly: GCA_021292105.1. Classification (NCBI taxonomy): domain Eukaryota; kingdom Metazoa; phylum Mollusca; class Bivalvia; order Arcoida; family Arcidae; genus Anadara; species Anadara kagoshimensis. The sequence continues at coordinate 2,739,611 of CM037872.1, read as the reverse complement.
AAAGAAGAATAATTTCCAAATGTAAAGAAGTAGCATTTGCATTTTTTAAAAACAAATTGGCGGAAATGAAATGCAGATTGACGCAAACAAAAACGATTGTACGATTGCATTTACAGATATTACAGTATGAAGAGCGACAACAAGAATATAAATACAGTACAGAACCGTCGAAAGCCTAACATTAACATTAACGCGGCAGGTGTAGCTAGTTAAGTAGGAGGTGCTTACCCTTCTAGAGCAGCCGTCCTCACTTCCCCGGTGGAAGTAAACGTGCCTAACCTGACTTGCGAGTTCCAATTTTTAACTTTTCTTTTGGATTGTGATTCGGACATGGATTAAAATGTTTGTTTTTGATTAAGCTAACGAATTAGTCCCGAATCGGAAGTTCATCAAGGTTTCATGTTACATTTTGAGAGCTGCTGCTAATCTCTTGGCATCTTTGTTGCTAATATATTTTCATTTATCGGTAATTCGACAGGTGAGTGTCGGCTCCATCCTGTTAGCTCAATGTTAACTATCTACAGACCGCTTATATTTTCTACATCCTTTCCTGTTACTATACAAAATCAAACACATGTCTGAATCACAATCCAGAAGCAAAGTAAATTTTTTGAACTGACAAGTAAGTTAAACACGTGAACTTCCACCAGGGACGTAAGGCCGGAAGGGTAAGCACCTCCTAATAGCTAGCTACACCCGCCAGTGTGTTATCAAAATTGTGAAAGGAACATGGAACTATTGATGTCAAATATACCAAGGGCAATCCTGGACACAGAGACATCAAATTATCAACAAACTAACCTGATCTAGTTTCAGCATATGATGTTGGTAACCGTATAGCTGTTGATCCACTGGACACACTTATCAGAAATCTGTTAGCATCCACAGTAGCTGAATGTACAAACGTTTCAACACCATCGATGTCTTTAAAATAATTAATAATCCCAATTTGTCTACCTCGTGGATCTCGCCGAGGTTCCACCGGAAATGACCTATAGTTATCCCTGCCACTTGTAAGAAATGTGATCATGTAATGTTCAAACGGAAGTTCTCGGATTTTTTGCATATTCCCATCCAAATCCATTCGGATGTACTCTAAATCACTAAGAGGAACATCCTGTGACCTGCTTCCCGGAATTTCAAATAATCCGTCTTTAGCACGCCTCCGTATCACTCGCTTTACAAACCGTTTTTCACAGACCTCTATCCATAACTTGACCATTCCCATGTGTAGTAGATTTTTGTCCATAAATGTCAATATACAACATATATGTTCCTTCTGACAATAAAGGTCAAACTCTTCAGCTATTTGTTCTCTATATTTCTTCATATATTTACGCTTCACCTTTGCGAGCGCCACACTGGAATATGTATTTAATATAAGAAATATCAAAATTTGTTTTAATCGGGCAGAATCATAAATGATTTTGTAACCCAAAAATTACCATATTGCAGTTGCTAAGAAGAGATTTTTATTTAGTCAGTGACTTTTAAATTGATTTGAAATTATTATTTCATCGAATTTTGTTAAACATAAAATAAGACGATGTCCCACTTTAACAACCAAGACTTTCAGTGTTTGAACTCTTGAAAATTCTCGCAAAGTTCGAAATACTAAAATATAGATGAGTATTTAGTGATCTTAAAAATACGATTTCTGTCTAAGATCTTAATAAATTACAAAATCATTCAGAGTTAAATTTGCCACTGACGCCAGGTATATTTAGAAAATTAAATTTAGGTGTTTTCGTGTCTTTGTTGTGACTGGATTAAAAAAACAATAAAGTACATGCACATTTTTTATCTAGCTTGTAAATTTTCATAAAAACATAAAAGATAAAGATGACATACCCATCAAATTTGTTGATCTGAAAAGTGTAGCAATTTCCGGTGGATTCACATTTCATTGCACTCCAATTGGCTCCTAATTCTATATCACCTTCCATAGTTCGTCTGATAAGACATATGTCTGACTCTGGATCATCAACGTCATTTATAATCGGGAGATGTACTAAAGCCGGCTGATTGACTTTGACGTCATCATCAAACTTGACGTGTAAAACGTCTGATATTGCGGTAATGGCTTTACAAGCATCTGAACACTGCTCCTTATAAGCAAACATCCGGTTCCTGTGAACCTGTATCAACTGTGAGGAAACAATAGAAATTCAATTTGTGATGGATATGTTTGTTTTTATATTATTTCTTATCTGATGCATTTATTATGAGTTATTAAAGTAATGTTTAACATGCTCATAACTCGTGTTTTGTTGTCGAAATATGCACAGGCCGAGGTGTAATATAGCGAGGTACAGAAGTTGTCGGAGTTATGAAACAATGAAATGGTGTTCTTGCATCGTTTGTTGTAATATTGGTTCGTTTTTGTTGCTTTTGAAAGATGGAAAACTCAATGTTATATGTTTTAAAAATTGACCCTTTTTCTTATCTTTGCAACTTTTACAAAAAGCATCTTTTCAGAAATGCAAATGTAAAAGCTGCATGACACTGAGTAAAATAATTGCAAAAAACACAAACGATAAAAACTATGTGCATTATTTAATACTTAACATCTAACCTAGAATTTAAAATTCCTCAAAAACTATGTTATACCATACGGATTCCAAAAAAAATATACTGAAGATACCATTAACAAAATGTTGGAGTTTTTGATAAATAACATATTTGTTGTGTTTGGTAATATAGTTTTTTCAGCAAACAATCGGTATACCAATGGGTACAAACTGTGCACCATTGCTTGCTGATTTGTTTCTTTATTCTTACGAAGCAGAATTTATGCAGAACCTTGTTAAATCTGGAGAGAAAACTGTCGCCAATCATTCAACTCAAAATACAGATATATAGATGACGTTCTGTCTCTTAACAATCCTAAATTTGGAGACTATGTAAATGTCATCTATCCTAGTGAGCTTTAAATAAAAGACACGACTGATTCCTCAAGTTCTGCTTCATATTTAGACTTATACCTGAATTATGACGCACAGGAAAGGCTACATTTGAAACTTTATGACAAACGTGATGACTTCATTTTTCTATTGTCAACTTTCCTTTTTTATGCAGCAATATACCTGCTTCTCCTGCTTATGGTGTATTTGTTTCCCAATTAATACGCTTGGTAGAGCTTGTTCCCACTACGGGGACTTTGTACAACGGCTGCTTGCAAATAAATTGTTGACTCAGATATTGCAAGCCTAGGCTTATCAAGGCCCTCAAAAAGTTTTATGGCCGTCATCACAGTATTGTTGATAAGTTTGATGTCTCTGTATCCAGGATTGCCTTGGATATATTTGACGTCTCATAGTTCCTGTTCCTTTCACACAATTTTGATAACACACGTGGCGGGTGTAGCTAGCTAAATAGGAGGTGCTTACGCTTCCGGAGCACCCGGCCTCACTTCCCTGGTGGAAATTCACGTGTCTAACCTAAACTGTCAGTTCCAAAGTTTTTACTTTGCTTCTGGATTGTGATTCGGAAATGGATTAGTATGTTTGTTTTTGATTATACTTTATCGTTGAGAGCGTTGGCTTGGTATAATTTTGGATCTTCTTTTGTCTTATTTAAAACTTTAAAAATTTTTACGATGAAACGTTTTTTTAATGTTCAGTCTTGGTCCCAGCACTACTGGTGAGGAATTTCATACCGCAACAGCAGTCGCATACCAGGTTTAGTAAAAATTCAGTATGAACAAACTTACCCGAAATTTGACTATAGATGGCTTTCCAAAACATTCTTCTGGAAAGTTGATGCGTACTCTTGTATCCTCTTCGGATGTATAGGTGTACCCAGCAGGAGTTACCTCCCTGTGATAGGCTCTGAAACCAGCAACAGCCACAAAAGCCTCCATGTAATTCACCCAGAACTCAGCATGTCCTTCCTGAAGAAAATCAAAAACAAACATACTAATCCATGTCTGAATCACGATGAATTACGTCATAGAAACCTTACTTCACATATGATCACAACTTGAAATGGAAACAACTGAAAAATATTTGAATAACCAAAACAACATGAAATGGAAACAACTAAAAATATTTGAATAACCAGAAGAACATATTTTTTCTGAATTTGTTAACCAGCCCTGCCAAATGTAATTGGAACCAAATCTCTTAAAATAAAAGAATGCTCAGAAGAGCGGTTCCTTTTCTCGTACATTTTGAAAACTGAAATCATCAAAAAGTTGTGTTTGGGAAATAGGTATCATATACATACATACATACATACATACATACATACATGCATGCATACATACATACATACATATTATATCTAAAATATATGCGTTTTCATGGAATAATATGGTATTGTCATTGTACAACAGGTTTTTTGAAAAATTTAATTTGTAAATGTTATATTCTATTGAAGTGTGAACAAAATATATCAAAAATTTCAATAAATACATTCCATACTACCACATAGGCCCAGGATAGCTACATTCACTGATATCGACGGGAGTTGCCTGAGCAAACCAATGACTTTCTATAACCAACAAACATTTTGACACTATGATTCATCCGAAGGTTGAACTCGAACCATAGCGGTATCAGCGTTTTTTGAATTCTTGACTACTGAATAAACTGTCAATTGAAATATATTAACCTGTATTTCCGCTCCAACATCCAACCATTTATGACCACATTTGATTTTAACTTTGATCGTTGATGACGGTGGTAGTGTGTTGTTGGCAACCGGAAACCGAATGAGGATTTTCTCTCCGCAATGAAAGCTACTTCCGCTGGTAACAAAGATGTCGGATATGTAGTTCTGTCCATCTTGTAATGTTAGATTCCCTGTGATACCAATTCGTTTTTCAATTGGACATCTGATAATATCACAATGCGATATATCGCCGAGATGATCTGTCGGTTTCAAAGCTAAGACTCCTTCTCCCATCTCTAAGTGCTCCAACAACCTGTTTGAGAATACAGAATCACTTGAATCTTGATAGTTTCACAGCAGAAACAACAGGAATTGTAAAATTATAGGCAAACAACTTTGACCTGTCCGTTTGACCTTTAATTTAAATATTTATCATGGACGACTGTATTTATATATAGGAATCAAATAGGGTTTATTTTGTTTACATAATGAGAACACTAATCACTTATCTTGTGTACACAGTATTAACTGTGAATCCTACTACTACCTATGTATAGGGTGGCTCTTCCTAATGAAAGGTCAAACGGACAGGTCAATGTTGTTTAGCTATACTTTCACCTATCAAGTTCTACATGACAATGAAAAAAGTAATAAAAAGTTACTTTATACTGGTTGCTTGTTATAAAATTTTGCTTTGTCCACCAGCACAGATACCAGCCAGTTATTGTGAACTATAATTATTACTCAATCTGTTGGAATTTTGAAGCACCTTGAAACATTAAAAACTGACAAATGAAGGAACAGAAGTAGGCCTCCACCAGGGAATTGAAACCGTTTGCTTCAGAAGGAATTAGGAAGAAGATGGTTTGGTTGATTATTACATTCAATAATTCTGCAATTTATTTTCAATAAATCAAAAACAAACATACTAATCCATGTCCGAATCACAATCCAGAAGCAAAGTAAAAACTTTGGAACTGAAAAGTTAGGTTAGACATGTGAACTTCCACCAGGGAAGTGAGACCGGGTGCTCCGGAAGGGTAAGCACCTCCTGTTTAGCTAGGTACACCCGCCACGTGTGTAATCAAAATTGTGTGAAAGGAACATGGAACTATGAGACGATAGGATGACACAGTACCCGTTAGTTTTTCCTATGGTAAAGAATGTATCTGTACATAGCCCTCCTATTCTGTATACAAGTTGACGGTACTCCTCTGTTGTAACGCTATAAAAGACAACAAAACAACCTTTTAAATACAAAATAAAGGGTTCTGATAAATGGCCATAGGAAAAATACCTTTATCATCTCAGGATGATACGTTAGTGCTTGAATGGAAAACTACAATTATTGCTGTATGTTATTTGCATAAAACAACATGGAAGCATATTTTAAGGTACATCTAAAAGGAAAAGATATATTTTCAAGTTTTTTCAATGCCTTTAAGGTTGCAAGTTTAATCTGTTGTTCATAGCAAGGAATATTATATATAATAAATGGAAAAAAAATAATAGAATTTATTTTCAAATAATTCATCGTCTTTTACTATTGTTCCGAGCCATTATTAAGCTTTGACTTACAAGAATAATCCTTCTTTTATGGTAAATGATATCTCCATTGCAAACGTGCTGATATTAGATTGTATCATTCTCCTCCGCTGTCTGGATTGCTCGTCCTCAAACCTGAAATGATTAATGGAAGACAATTCTAAATTATATTAATTCTAGTTTATCTAATGCTCAGGGATATTGCAAGCCTAGGCTTATCAAGGCCCTCAAAAAGTTTTATGGCTGTCATCACAGTATTGTTGACAAGTTTGATGTCTCTGTATCCAGGATTGCCTTGGATATATTTGACGTCTCGTAGTGCCATGTTCCTTTCACACAATTTTGATTACACACGTGGCGGGTGTAGCTAGCTAAACTATGGATTAGTATGTTTGTTTTGACTATTATACACTTTATTTACGATAAGAAAATGTATAAATACTAGGAATGTCAACGAGTGCCCGAGTACTCGAGTTCTCGATCGACAAACCACTTTACAAGTTTACTAATCGAATACTCGCTGTACTGTCTTTCGTACGTTCCGAATAGGTAATCGAGGTTGTGGACGGCAGTCAAAAGGGTGGGTCGTACTTTTCCCGATCGGTTGTTAACTACTTCATTTCTATGTTTATCATACCCTTCGATTCACATTAACCGTTTAATGTGTGGTTCCTTTATTTAATAAAATCTGTTAGTCGTAGAACCTATTTTTTCATTTTGCAGACAAAAAATAAAAATACTGTTTTGTCTCTATTCCGGTTACGCTTTTGATATTATAATAACTCCATACATCCGGTTTTTGAGCTTGAGTCGTGTTCAATATGCCTTCAACCGTCATAGGTAGTCATGGTTAGCTTGGCAGTAATTAAACCTAAAGCTTTCCTATTGGATTTATTGGTCGTTTTTGTAAGGATAATCATTAACGTGATGAACGGAAGTCATGCTGTCAGTTTTAGATAAAAATAATAGTCAATAATGACAAGAACGTGCCAAGCTCCCGACAGCAGTTAAAATAAAATTTTATATAAAATCAAGTCTGTAGATTATAACATTTATTTATTTTTGTTGTTGATGGTATATTTCTTATATTGTTACCTTTTCGAAATGTTCATTGGCAATCAATTAATTTAAACAAAATTCATTTTAATTCATAAATAATAAATCTTAATTTAATCACTGCAAAGATAATTTTGTTTAACGAGTACTCGATCGGAAAGACGTTCGAGTAACCGGATTTTTATCCGAGTTTATATTTCTTATATTGTTACGTTTTCGAAATGTTCATTGGCAATCAATTAATTTAAACAAATTTATTTTAATTCATAAATAATAAATCTTAATTTAATCACTGCAAAGATAATTTTGTTTAACGAGTACTCGATCGGAAAGACGTTCGAGTAACCGTTTAGTGATTTTTTCCGAGTTGACATTCCTAATAAATACTGAAATAAGCTTTTGATTTAATTAAAATATAGAAATTGTCTTTTTTAAATTATAGAAGTTATTGAAATTGGGAATCGTTTGCATAAGGACCTTATTATTATTATTATTATTGAAACCATTTGTTGATAAATACATAACGTAAGCCTGAAGTGAACTTCAAAATCACATCTAAAATCCTGAACGAAAGATTTCAATTTACCAGATTACTAGGATCAGTGCTGACCACCCGACTCAGTACTTAAAGTATTAATTAGTTTGCTGGACTAGAACCATAAAATGAAAAAAAAACCAAAGTAACACAATAAACCAAGTAACTAGCACATGCGGTCTAATTGGAAATATCAAATTTGTTAAACATTGTGAAATTTAACTGCACTCCTTAAAAGACTACTAGAAGCCCGATACCTTAACATGTAAAGTACATGTAGTAATATTATAAACAGCAACATAACACACGCAGGGGTATGTTTTGTTTTAGAGTGGTCGAATTCAAATAACATATTATACCAGTGTTAATTTTATAGCACTAGACGGCTATTTCGGAATACAATTCCTCATCAGTAGTGCTTGAACCAAAATTGTGAAACTAAAGTTTTTTTTCCAAGATTTTGAAAAGAAACCCAAGGGACCAAAATATATTTTACCAAAATAACTGAAAATTTGTGATCACTGAAATCAGCGAAGTTTGAAGAAATACTTACGCTAATCGTTTTAAGAGAACTTTTGTGCTTCTTAAAAGACCTAGCACGCTTGACAAGAACCCAGTGTAAATAGTCGACGCTCCTTCTGAATATCTGAAAAAAAATATAAATTTTCAAACCATATTAGTAATAAGATTCATAAAAATATATGTTTTAGAACAACTGCAAAATAATCAAACTACATGTATGTATTGATGGATACATTACAACTCAAATCAAAAAAAGAATATTCTGAAAAATACTTGAAAACCCAGATTCGTAGAAAATTATGATAATAAAACTGATTACAATCTCTGATTATATTGCAGATGTTATCTGATCAGTCAGCACAATCAGTTTGGAGAATGTTATCTAGGTTAGGAGTCACAGGAAGAAGTAGACGAGCAGCAGTCCAGAAGATGGCCCAAGCAGCAGAAAGATCGTCATGCTGGGTGTGGATGAAGATTGACACTAGTAGCTGGATACCCACCACCAACGCGCAGTGACTGATCACCATTGTGGACCCCCCATCCTGAGAGTGTACCGAGCTAGGATGAGGAATGGCCTCGGCTGAGGACGTTGGCGGTGCAGCAGCAGTACCAACACAGCTGTATGTAAGTTATGTTAGTCAATATGGAATCTCTAATACACGTAACACTGATGATTCCGTGACAAGCTATTAAACGTCCAATATGACAAAAGTCATTGAACTATATCTGAATTAAACAGGTAGAGTGACTGATACAGGTAACTACCCTGTTTAATAATACATGTAAAACAGTGGCCATGTGGAAAGGGTGTGGTATTTCAGGCGACGATTCTGATATTATGATCTTCAAGAGTTAGCTCAGGCTCTCAAAAAGTTGCAACCAAAACATTAGTCAGTTTTAAAATTGAGGAGCCAATTTATATGTTGAAGAGATTAAAACTACCAGAAGTGGCAAAAATATCTGAAATGTAGTTTTTTTAATCTGTTGCATAGTTCTACTTAATTATCAACAATTTGTGAAACTTGTTTTACATTTTCATACTTTTGTATCAGTGATTTTCATGTGCCGCATAACGAAGTTGATAAAAATTTTGGAGCAAAACATATAAGCCAAAAGCTATTTCTGGAGCTAGAAATTATTTTTTGAAAATAGCAAAATAGCAATTGATTAACAGAGCTAACCCTGTCTTATCAAAAGCGAATAAATCACACATATCAGTAGTGATTGGACCAAAATCGTGAAACCAATCCCCTCCCCCAAGATGTTTGAAAGATATTCAAAGGACCAAAATATATTTTACCAAATTTAGCTAAAGAAATACTTTGCATGATGGATTATACCTTAGCTTTTTAGGATTTTCATATTTTAACTAGCAGTAAATATAGACAATAGTTTACATCACATCAATCACTATTAAGATACTTGTTTTCACCTACTCTTAAGAAGGAATTGAAATGTGTATGTAAATAACCTCTCTGTCCAGACAATTATACATTGCCTACAGTATATTTGTGTATCGAAATGTGAAGTAAAAATCATTGTATTGTATTGTATTGTATTGTATTGTATTGTATTGTGTTGAGATGTTTGTATTGTATTGTATTGCATTGTATTGTATTGTATTGTATTGCATTGTATTTGTATTGTATTGTATTGTGTTGAGATGTTTGTATTGTATTGTATTGTATTGCATTGCATTGTATTGTATTGTATTGCATTGTATTGTATTGTATTGTATTGTATTGTTTTTGTATTGTATTGTAGTGTATTGTATTGCATTGCATTTGTATTGTATTGTATTGCATTGTATTGTATTGTATTGTATTGTATTGTATTGTATTGTATTGTATTGTATTGCATTGCATTTGTATTGTATTGTATTGTATTGTATTGTATTGTATTGTATTGTATTGTATTTGTATTGTATTGTATTGTGATGTATTGTATTGTATTGGTACATACATCACTTCTCTGTCCAGACAGTTATATCTGCAATGCATACTTATACAGTAAAATATACCATGTACAGATCGTAACAGAGGCAGAATATCTAAGTTGAATCTGAAAAAAAGATATAAAGTAATCTGTAAACTATGTTAACCATTTACATTTAGATTACTTAGAAGTTATGTGAAATTCTAACACGACCTGTGTTTTCCTTCATATGAAACATGAGCCCATATACCCATCGCTGTTCCGTTTTAATTACGTACTCCCTCGCTTATCTTATGACGCCATGCTAGGTGTCGCGAACAATGGTTGACGAACAATGATTGACGCAATTTTCATTCATAAAATCATTTACTAGTATTTCAATGGAGGTAATCTCAACAGCCGAATTGTTTGAATTGACGTTTTTGAAATAGATAGTAAAATGTACTTCAGATGAAAGAGTTCGCAATGACGATATACAGCAGGTAAATGTTGATTATTTCTTGAACAATGTATGAAAAAATTACCTCACCAAAACACAATAGCAAGATGATTTGTTTGATTTTTCAGTTGAAAATCTATGTCAATTTGAAAGAATACAACACGCTTACGGATAACACCACCTAGGTTCAAATCTCTAAACGTGAAACAATTTGTGCAAGGCCGGTTGTTTTCTCTGGGTATCCAGTTCTTGTTTTCTTCATCATTATAGAACTGAAAACATCGATATAAGTGAAAGAATCTTGACTGGGATGTTAAACAGCATTATTCCACTCCTCTCAGAACAAAAATACCACATGTCGACACGTTAAGCCCCTAAAATTATTTTCCTTCGTCGCGCACAGCAGGGCAGTAAACATGACAAAACTCAAACTAGCAAAGGACACGAATGTTGTTTAGATACACGTACATATAATTGTGTATTGGCTTACCTCTGCAGAAATATGGCCATTGTTTCACCAAAGATTGAACACAGATCCGTGGATAGCTCCATCATGTCAGGAAGTATCATACTTTTATAACTGTCAATGAGACAAAAACGAAATAAGCGAAAATTAGTACACCGCGAAAATAAATATGTTTACTGAACTCTTACACTGTTTTGTTAAAATTTCCTTTTAAATTCTAGTTTGTGGATTTTGTTAGGTTTATTTTACATAATGCTTGGTTTTCAGCTTTTGTATCCATACTAGATGTTCTTACAAACAGAATTTGAAAATACAGTCAAACCTGTCTATAAAGGCCACCCAAGGGAACCAGTAAAAGTGGCCTTCATGGGCAGGTGGCCTGTATATACAGGTTCAAATAATATGAATAAAGAACAATTAGGATACAATTATACTGGCTTTTATAGGCAGGCAGTTCTTATATAGAGGTGGTCTTTAAGGCAGGTTGGACTGTAATCTAAATAAATAAAAGCAGACAAAACATTATTCTTTATGGACGTGCGTTACCTCTTTCTATCTGGCTCCTTTACTTTTGCCCATATTTCTAAAACTCCGTGAAACAACAATTGTAAGGTATTTAAATCTTTGGCGTAGTTGGCGACATCCTCATTGGTGTAACTAAAAATAGATCCAGACAATACATAACAACTACAAAATGATGTCCACTATTGTGGTTAAAGTACTTTTGCTCGGTCCATTTTATCCCATTTAAATTTTCAAAGAATTGACCAATCACTATTTTACCTCATTTGCATAATTTGTAAAACGTAGGTCAACGAAAAAAATATCGTAAAAATTGTTAAATACGTGTATGTGAAATGTCCCGCTATCTACTTTCTACATTTCAAATTTGAACAAAATCGGTTGAAAATTGAATGCACAATGGCTACTTTTTCAGTTTTACTATTTATAGTGACTGGCGGCCATCATGAATGTCGGGTGGGACTTCCTTGTGGAAACTTTAGTCTACCCCACCTAGGGACCTTCCACATGAAATTTGGCTTCGATTGCTCCAGTGGCTTCAAAGGAATAGATTAATGTTAACGCATGGACGCACGCTAGCCAGTTGAGCTAAAAAACGGATCTTGATTTGCCAAACACTGAACGGGGGTCAGCAAGGTAATGGGAATCGATAAAGGTTTTAAAAACATAAAGATATAATTTTTATTTTTTGTTTTAAAAACGCGTTCGTTATAAAATATTTTGAACTGCATTGTGCACACATTCACCATGTTTGATATAGATGTTAAGATACATTTATGAAATAGGGTCCCCTGTAGGACTTCAACAAGATGGGCGTGTCAATAATTACTCTTCATTACCCCTGACCTGTACTCTCACCCTTTATTACTTGACAATCTGATGACATCACACTTACTCTTCGTTGTCCCTGACCTGTACTCTCACCCTTCCCGCCAAATCCAGGGTCTCTACTATCAAAGCTTTCAGGCATGTAAACTCCTCGGCGTTTAAACTGAAATTAATGATAAATAAATAAATAAATACAGTCATGGACCTAAGATTGGTAAAACCTGTACACATAGTTCGCCCATGGGTCCTAAAAATATGGACTTTATTACGATGATTGTCGGGGTGTAATGTCTACATGTGGTTTGTTGGCCAATTTGCAGACTGATATGGACTTTACACACAGGTGGTCTTTATATAGAGGTTTTTGGTTGAAATGTGAAATAAAGAGACACGAAAACACTGCCCTTAATAGACAGTGTCTTTATTTAAGAAATGACATTCTGATCATGGTATTTCAAGGGGTAATGGAAGATTAGTGTGGCACGTGCCAAATTCGATGAAGGGCGAAGGGTGTATTTTTACTTTAAAACACTGGTCTTAATGAACAGGTGTTCTTTATAAATAGCAGTGGTCAATATAGCCTATATAGCACTGATATTACTGAACAAGAGGTTTATTTGTTTGAACTATAATGCAATGTAGCATTAAAACAGAGGTTTAAACAGACAGATAGTCTATATATTTTAAATGGCGATCGTTGTAGCAGTTTCTGGTGTATTAGAATTTACATTTTCTTTTCAAGAGAAAGTGACTTTTTGTGAAAGCCAAAGATATTGCAGCCTAGGCTTATCAGGGCCCTCAAAAAGTTTTATCGTAGCCATCACGTTATTGTTGTCTCTGTGTCCAGAATTGTCCTGAATATATTTCCATGTTTCTTTCAATTAAATTTTATTACACACATGACGGGTATAGCTAGCTAAACAGGAGATGCTTGTCTTTCCGGAGCACCTGGTCTCGCTTCTCTGGTGGAGGTCCACGTGTTTAACCTTACTTGTCAGTTTCAGTTTTTACTTTGCTTCTTGATTATGATTCGGACATGGATTAGTGTTTGTTTTGATTATCACTGACATAGTGGTCATCCAATCAAAAAAAAAATTCAGAAATTTTGTCTAGTAATCTAGGGAAGTCGATAAAATAAAATTTTACCTGTCCTTCTTTATAAGTGTCTGTTTTGTTTTCCATAATCTGTCCGAGTCTGATTTTACTTTGTCCTTCGGTGATAGGTCACTCTTAGATTTACCACCAATGTTGAAAAATGTACTGAAAAATAGGAAAATAAAAACAACTGAAAATACATGAAAGCATCCAAACACATATTCTACTGTGCTAATGGTGATCTAAAGCCTAGGTTCAAATCCCACTTGGGACAAGTTTTGGTTGAAAAAATTAGTCAGTTACTTTGCAGAATGTCGGTGGTTTTATCCGGTCACTCCGATTTCCTCCATCTTTGAGCTGACCACCTCGATATAAGTGAAAGAATCTTGGAACGTAACTTATATCGATATTACAAATCTTTCAAAGCAAGACCAAAATAATGTGTAGAATTCTTGGTGAAGTAATGAAGTACAGTTGCAGTTAAGATTCTATCATTTATAATAAGACAGTCAGTACTTGCATGGTAGAAAACCAAAATACTCCGAGAATACCACAGAGCTTTGGTAAGCGAAATAACAAACTAGAGTTGCAGATTCGGCATTCATTCATTAGCTGGGCCTTTACTGTATATCACAAAGTGCGAGGTAATGTTTTTGTCCTAAAGATTAAGCTTGATGATGTTGCAAAATGAAAATATTAAAGAACATTAAATATCATCCGACCAATAGCAGACACCATCAACCATCAAGGTGTCTAGTAACAGATTTGAATTTTAAACTAGCCCAAACTACCCCAAAAATAGCAAAAACTTACTCCATTTTCGTTCGCTGTTTTGTCTTCTCGGTGCATTTTGCAGGACATACAAAAATAGACGGGGGAATCAACAAAGCATTTCAATTTTTACAAAATGACAGATAATCTACAACCGGCTTAAAGGATTAAAATGTGGTTTATTTAATGTTATATCCACACAGAAGGACTACGTATTGTTCAGACATACAGTACAGACCTGTCGAAAGTTAAACACTAAGCTAACGAATTAGTCTCATATCGACAGCTTATCTCGACCCATCGTTATCGATATCTCGACAGATTTTCGTCAGCTGTTATCTTTCTCTCGGCAGCTTTTCGGTCACTAGTTATCCATATCTCGATCACTCGACAGACAAGCTTCGACTCTTTTTCGTTAGTTCAGTGTTAAACTTTCGACAGGTCTGTACTGTATAGAAATAAAAAGCTAACTTCATATTTTTAATCTTTTGAAGTTGGATTAACAAAATCATGCTCTGGTTTAAATCACGTGATTCAATTTTTAAAGGTTGAAGGCCTGGTCAAGTTTGATGTCACTTGGTGTAAATAATGGAACCAAACTGTCTAAGACGGATCGATCTCACGACCTTGCAAACAAATCTTTATACAGTTAAACCTGGATCAATCGCCACCATTTGTTCAATATTAGATTTGGGGTTTATAAAGGGGTTGGTGATGAATCTAGGGAGAGACGTATGAAGAAAAACATAAAAACGTTGGGAATTCAAAAAGGAATAAATGTTGGTACTTCAAATTACTGTGGTAAAAAGCGAGGTTGAAAAGTTCTCGAGGGCCATTGTAACGAGGTTTTACTGTCGTGATAAACTATATTGTGACATTGAAGAAAGAACTTAATAAGTCAATAAAACATTTCATTTACTCCGCTACGAACCCGCGAAGGGACATTGAAATAAATATATGTTTGCGTTCGCACGCAATGGTATTTCGTTCCCACGCAATGGCACTGCGTTTGTGCGTATTGATATTTCGTTTCCAGGCATATCTAACAACTTTTAGTAAAAGTATTGCGTGGGAACGAAATATTATTGCGCTCAAACGCAATGCTTTTGCGTGGGAACGAAATATCATTGCGTGCTAACGCAATACTATTGCGTGGGAACGAAATATTATTGCGTTCGAACGCAAACATATATTTATTCCAATGTCCCTTCGCGGTCTCCGTACTCCGCCGACATAAGAAGTAAAACTATGTATCATTTCAATATAGAGGCAAGAAGTTTGCAAATTGAAAGATAGCCAACGCGACATAATTGTCATGTGTTACTTTTGAAGTTTTATGAAATAATATAATTCAAAAGTAGCACATGACATAATAAACGTGAATGATAATGCCGTGAGCCAATTTACATTCTTTTCTCCAGTGTCGTTCGTGCAAAATCGGGAATTTTATAATCAGCGGACCCATTTCTTATCTGTTTCTTTTCTGTTGTATTTTTTTTAATTTGCCTAATCTAGATGTCTGGCTCATGCATTAATATTATATTACTTGATCTAACCTGGTTAAGTCTAGCTACAATTCATTGCTGACATCCATATTGAAACAATGGGTATTTTTGTAACTTCCACTTATGTTCAAAGGGCAATAACTCCCAGGAAAATGGGCAATCCAAATTTGGTTATGATAGGCGCATCTCCTATCAATGTTGATGGTTTACTCCAACTTAAGTTTATTTAAAACATCGCTCATTTTCACAAGGGTCCTTGGTTAGAAATATTTTTTTTTTAAAATAGAAGAGCAAAAACTTTTTTCTGAAAAAATGGGCATGGTAGAACGTATCACGTAAAAATGAATCAAACATTTTATTATTTCCAGTTTGGCCCATGGTGTTTTTCAGGTCATCCATGATGAAGTGTTCAATATGGCGCAAAGTGGCTCTGAACACAATTGACTAGACACCCCCTAGCACTACAGTGTAAGCGGTATTGTACAGGATGAAAGACCCCCCTAGAAGGTTCGAGCCTTCGGTTCTCACATTATACGCCCCCCCCCTTTCTAAAATTCTGGATCCGCCTCTGTAAACGTTACGTGTCTTATTTTTTCTGAACCCCATCTTTTCATAAATTGTTGGCAAATTGAGACAATTTAACAAGAATTTCACAACCATGACGCGTAATAGTCCCTATAGCAGGAAGCGCTGTTTTGAGGTGGTGTAACTGTTTTTCAGTTTTTTCTTAATTTTATCAAAGAAAAAAATCAATAAAAATAAATGTACTGATATCAAATCAGGAATTTGAAACCATAAACTTATAAAATTGCCAAAAAAGATAATAATTGATATATTGCAGAATGGTCAGGGTCCTTTAACACCATTGGGTACCATTTTGACAGTGTCCATCCAAAGTCATTTACCTGAGCGGCCGGAGAAAATTGTCGATCGTCGACAAGCAAATTGACAAACTTTTCACACTTCGTCAAATTAAGCTTTGTAACAACTCTTAATGAAGTCCAGACCTAATTAAACGTCGAAATGAAATTATAACGCTTGAAAAAATCTTTGTTTAGAAATGATTGGGACAAGATGTAGAAAGCTTAGGGTGATATTCAAAATGACACCTTAAATTAATTAATATAACTAACAAAGTTATTCAGATTTCAAAATTTTCAGATTCAAATTTAAAAAAAAAATTCTTAGTTAAGGAATGTTTGTGAAACTGGCCCCGGTTTCACAATCATTCTTTAGCTAAGATTTTCCTTAACTTAAATCTTGCAAATTTTCAAATCATTATATTTTTGTTAATTTCCAAGATATTGAGGAATTTAATGTGTCATTTTTAAGATCACTTCTAGATACCGTAAAACATTTGCATTTAGTTTTGACAAAATATTCATCAGTAGTTTTAAAAAGAGATTACAAAAATTTGCCAAATTTAAGTGAAGGAAAATCTTAGCTAAGGAATGATTGTGAAACCGGGGCCTGGTGCCAGATTACAAGTACGTTAAGGAAAGCAAAAGTAGAATTCAGCAGACAGAGAAATTCCGGAATGTCTTTATATTATATCAAATATTTAAACCCGCTTTCAAAATTATTTTATTCGTCATTAATTTATATATCTAATCACTTTTAAAACTAAAAGACATGTTTGAATTATGCACTATATTTTACCACGGAGATTCTGTTTCTGTTGACACCTACTTTAATCACCCTTCAAAAATTAAAGAAATTAATTCTTCGCTGAAAAATACAAAAACATAAACTAAATTAAATATTTGTCTTACCTTAGACGCCTCTTCATTTTGTTAAATATATAATCCGTTTTAAAGGGTTCTACATTCCTTAATTTGTTAATTTAAAAATATTTTTGTTTTCAAATTAAAATTTTTAATTTTCCCATTAAAAAAGATCAGTTCGATATTGTTATATCTAGGGTGACCATCTAACCATGTCAAAAGCATTAATCTAGACTTTTGAACTCGAATTAGTATTAAGAGATTAAAGATTAAACGATTAAGTTGTATTTTAACTAACGCGTCGTTAATCTAAAGACCAGAGGTAACACTAATGTTATGAGGTTGGGGACATAAATGTTGGGAGTGGTCAGAGTAAAAGGTGATTTACATCCCAGTCAAGATTGCAGGGAAAGACTTGTATTTGTAATATCCGCTAAAATTTGAATTTGACTGAAAACGCCTAAAATAACAGAATGAAACTATATTGAACCTGGAGATATGAATATATGGGTTTTTTATAACCGAGTCAAGGTGTAGTCACTTATATCGAGACAATCAGTTCTGAGATGATGGGGAAACCGAAGTACCCTTCAAAAAAGATTTTGGTAAATCGAGTCATCTTAGTTTCCACATGCACTTTAAACTATGCCGCTTGGTTAAGTTACTAGTACTAATCTCTTGGATTAAATCGATAAACCAAGCATGACCCATTGATCAGTTGTTGTTGTTGTTGTTGCAGTGATCGGTGGTTTTTAAGTTTAGAGTGGTAGTGTATCATCTTCCCCCAACACATCATCCATCTTAGTGTGAACTTATTGTGAGGCAAAAATATGAATAAGGTAGAATTCTATCACAGTCCCTTTGCAAATATGTACAGCAAGTGCCAGTGTCAATATGTTCTGATGTACGAGCAGTGATGATGACTTGACTGGTATCCAGAGGTGTGGTTAAGCTACTCTCAGAGCACATTGAGCATGGTAGACACAAGACCAATCATTTTAATAAATAAATAGATAAATAAATAAATAAATAAATAAATAAATAAATAAATAAATAAATAAATAACAGGGTCCCATTCCTATTAAAATTTTCTGAAAATGACACAAAATGCACAGGAATCTGTTTCCTTGAAACTGGTCCATCTCCCATGGCAACTTGGGTGATCTAAGAGTTTCAAAATCATTTAAATTGGAGTATTGATGATTTATTAAAATTTCCAATAATCTTTTATTCTTCAAATATTTGTGTATATTTTGCATTTAAGATGTTGCCATTTAACAAAAGATAGATTTTAAAGCATTTTGCTATATGAGTAAAATAAAAAATGTAGGTGCTCCCATGGAATAGGTGGAAACTACAAGGTCAAATAAAGAATCCGGAAGTTGGAATCCGATCGATAAACCGATAAACAAACAACATGGACAGATGAAACAACAGATGTTTTATGTTTTCTCAAAGTTACAGATGTCCCCAAATATAGCGTGACACAACATAAGGTAAATAGTCATAAAACATATGTATATAGTTAGATAACAACTTGAAATAAGAGTAGAAAGGTCGCAGGTGCCTCATGAGTCCATGACAGGAGTGGTGTGTTGTGTGTATCCGGGATAACACATAACATATTTCAAAAGCACTGGACATTTTTTGATGATGTGTTGTACCGTCGAGTGGCATTCTAAGCTGTGTATACCATTTAACCATGAACACCAGCATAACTTCTCTTATAGCAGAAAAATCTTTCATCCTATCTGAAGAACCGGCCTGTAACTTGGTATCCATGAATACAACACAACAATAATTGTCATCATCAAAGGGCTGAAAACAACAGACAAAATATAACAGAATTTTAAGAGACAATCACATAGAATATCTACAAAAATGTCTCCTTGTCTGACTCAAATACAGACCTGATCAATCTGTCATTGCAGTAAAGCAGTGTCCTAAATCAGACTGAGTGGAATAATGAAGTTGAGTTATGGTGTTTAATGTCCCAGTCAAGAATATTTCACTTATATTGACACATCACCAGCTATATTGCCTTTGCATTGCGCTGATGGCATTATACAACAGGATTCTTCATTGTGCCAAGCCTACCATGACACGGGACCTCATTTATTTCCCATCTGAAATGAATTACAGACGTTTCTGCCCCATGTCATTCTGACCCAATAACTTTATTTTCCGCCCCAAGTTATTTTTCCGCCCCAAAACTTTATGTACCCAACTAAATTTTTCACCACAATACCTTCTGCCCCATCTTAAATTAAAGACCTAAATTTTTGTCCTAATAGTATTAGGCTAATACTTCAAAGGTTCCAATGAATTTAATCAATAATAAGAGATTTTAAACATTTAATAAAAAGCCAAAATTGTTGAATAAATAAGTAATTTGGCGATCCATTTAAAATAAAATAGAATTATCTTATTATGAATTGTGGTTGGATATTCTTCATATCAAATTTGTTTCGTTACAAAACCGCAGACTTTAAATTTATTTCAGTATTTATTGTATTATTATTTTTTTTTTAATAATCCCCCCCCCATTATGTACATCTGGTCAAGACAAGATAAAGAGCAAAGAAATGTGGAAAATTAACTCAAGATTATTACACTTATTTCATCAGAATATTCTTCCGTATTTCAAGATTATTTCTTTTATTTTGTCAGATTAATTTCCCATGTTTCAATATTATTTCACTCATTGAATAAATAAATGAATAAATAAATATATAGAAAATAATTATATAAATTGAGGCGGAAGGTGTCGGGGCAGAAAATTTAGTTGGGGCAGACAGTTTTGGGGCGGAAAGGGAATGGGGCGAAATGTCCAGCACCCATACGAAAGAGTCGTAGCTTTCATTCCGTAATGCTGAGTGCTTTGCCAAAAAATAGTCACTACCCACTTTCAAATCTTGGGTCAGTCCCAATCAGGGTTTCAACTCACAACCTCCCGCTAACTGAACTACAGTAGTGGTCCTGAGTGAGGTGAAGTATTAGAGTCAAGATCTTTTCACTTATATTGAGACAGTCAGTTCATGGATGGTAGAGGAACCCAAATGCCCAGAGAGAACTTATGACTCGGCAGCAACAGACAAACAATTGAGTGTCCTGAGCGAAATTCACCAACCTAGGCAGTGAGATCCATAAACACATGCTTTAGAAATGGTTACAGAAGTATGCAGTTATAGAAATGCAGCCACCAAACCAGCACTCAAACTCAGGAGCTTAGTACTGACGGATGTTCTGCTCTTTGGACTAGTCTGTCACCTATTGAGTGTGGTTTGCACACAGCAATATATTTTGGGAATCACTATAAAAACACTCATCAATCAGGAGATAAAATTATAAAGTGTTGTATAAATTTATTTGTTGTACAGTCCAGCCTGTCTTAAAGACCACCTCTATTTAAGGACCACCTGCTTATATTGGCCAGCAGAATTGTATCCCATTTGTTCTTTATTTATATTATTTGAACCTGTATATAAAGGCCACTTTCCCATAAAGGCTACTTTTATTGGTTCTTTTGGGTGACCTTTATAGACAGGTTTGACTGTATTAATCAGAAATTAATGGCCAGCAGAATTGTATCCCATTTGTTCTTTATTCATATTATACGAACCTGTATATAAAGGCCACCTGCCCATAAAGGCCACTTTTACTGGTTCCCTTGGAGGCCCTTTATACTTATAGACAGGTTTGATCAGAAATTAACATACTGTAATTTTAGTTGGAACTAAAATGTAGAAATCTATCAATAAGACCATAAGTATGGTTTTTGCTTGACATTTCACTTTTCAAGACTGGTTTTTTAAACTCTAGCTTTCCTCAGGTGAGCAATTCAAGGCCCATCTCCCTCATGTTGAATATAATTTTACTAGTACTATTTCTGTACTGCAAATGTAAAGTATAGTAATTAACATATTGAAACGTTATTCATTTTCTTTTATATTTTTCTATCAATATTCAATAATGTAACATATGTAACCTTGTTTTATTTATTATTTTCCAGATGGAATTAAATATGCCTAACAGGTAAAAATGTAGTTTGATCTGACAGACGCTTAATATTGAATAATTAATAACCATCTAAATATGAATATCATCAAAAAGAAGTTGTTGAACAGTTAAATGATGCTGGATGTATAATAACAAACTCTTGTTCTATCAGAATTAGGAAAATGTTATGTTGATGTTTATATGAAGTATCAGAGTAGATAACTTTAAAGCAATACAAGATGATGCTAAACATAACAAACTCCTCCTCAGGAGGCAAGGGAGAGGAAATATCCATCAGTAATTTATACCCAGCCATCGTGGAATGTTTTGTGGTCATCTTCGCTGGATATGTTGCCGGAAGAATGAATCTAATAACCTCCACACAAGGGAAAGGCATCGGAACGTTTGTGTCAAACTTTTGTCTGCCGGCTTTACTATTTAAAAATATGTGTTTGTTGGATTTTAGTAAAGTCAACTGGATGTTTTTGTTGAGTATCTTAATAGCCAAGAGTTCTGTATTTCTGATTGTTGCCATAGTAACGCTTTTAGCAAAACGACCTCGTAACTATGGATACGCTGGACTGTTTGCCATATTTGCTACACAGAGTAATGACTTTGCACTAGGATATCCAATCGGTAAGTACATGTAAACCTATAACATCAGATAATGCTAATCATTATGAGTGAAGTTTTTTGCTCCAGTCAAGATTCTAGCACTTATGTGGAGGCAGTTTAGTAATGGTGGAGGAAACTGGAGTACCCGAGGAAAGCTAACTGACAAACTTTCTCACAATAGTATCTGTTCTTAGTGGAATTCAAACTAAATGAAAGTAACAGGTCCTTTGGAAGAAATCTTAAAAACCAATATGTCCCATGTCATGTTAGGCATGGGACAATAAAGAACCTTTTCTGCACATTACCCTACGTGCACTGCAAAGGTAAAAAATTCTGTCATTATACAGTTGATATGGTTTGGCTCTTGAAATTTTAAAGAATGCCAAACTGACACCAGATTTCTTTTTTCTGTTTCTCTTGATCTGAATTATAACAATTAAATATCAGGGTTAATTACATATCATACAACCTGAGTAGTCAGAATCATGAGTCTTAATATTTACTGGTAATTACCTGGGACACATGTCTCTATCACTTCCCCATGTTCCTTTTGTCATTTACAGTGAATTTAACTTATTATGTTCACCAAAGAAGGTAAAGGACATAATTTTAGTGTCTACTCCATTTCTGATGCTAGCATTTTGTACATCACATTTCCTGAAAACTATCTTACAGGTCTCTATGAAACTTCAGAGGAACAATTTTTGGATGGAGTAGAAATTCCATTGACTTTTTGTATTGTGATCATGGGCATGGTTGCAGATTTCCGAGTCTCTTTTCTTTTGAGGTATCATCTGAAATGTCATTGCATAATTTCAGTTATCACTTAAATTGTTTTACTTTCAATAAAAGCTCTGTATTATGCACATGGTTGGGAAAACATGGATTTCCCAGTTGGGGTTCTTTTAGATGACACATTTGAAATGTCATCCGAAAATTTCAGCTATAACTCATTATATTATTTTATTTTCAGTACAAGCTCTGTATGAGAAGACCCATCCGGAATATTTATCTTATATATACCTGATAGCTCCAATATCTCTTGTCTTCCTGAATCCTATCGGATTTTCCCTGCTGGAAGTCCAGAAGCGGAAGAACAACCTGGAAGAACATGGGACAACACACACTGGAACATGTACCATGGTGTTACATGTCGTTAAGGGGATACTGTGTAACCCGATTGTTTTTATGACTTTTATTGGCATCGCTGGAAATTTTTTGTTTCAACGACAAGTTCCAGTCGTCATTCTCTCCATATTGAATGTATTAGGTAAGATCTGTTTTTGTTTGCTATTTACATGATTTACGACTTTCACTTAGTTAGAATTTCTTTTGTGGCATAAATCAATTTTTACTAGTATAGCAAGGTAACCTTTCTGTTTTCCTTGACTTTGTGGCTTAACCATTTTAAAATTTGTGGTCAAAGTGCTGATATTTTAAATTTTTCACTGCTTCTATCGATAAGTATATATAAAGCAATTATAATTGTTTATCAATAAATTATCCCAGTCCGGTTGTGGTGTTTGATGCCTAGGTCAAAATTCTTTCACTTATATCCAGGCTGTCAGTAGAATAATGATGGAGAAAACTGGAGTACCCAAATTGTTTCTGCACTGGGATCTGTCAAAATGTGATTT
Organism: Anadara kagoshimensis; assembly: GCA_021292105.1. Classification (NCBI taxonomy): domain Eukaryota; kingdom Metazoa; phylum Mollusca; class Bivalvia; order Arcoida; family Arcidae; genus Anadara; species Anadara kagoshimensis. Next base: position 2,715,803 of record CM037872.1, on the reverse strand, counting down.
AAGCCAAGATTGTGTGAGGCACTGTTATCCATAAGCATGTTTGTTAGACCACTCAGGCTGAGATAGGTATGGCTTAGGCACAAACAAAAATTGAGTATCTATTTGAATCTGTGACCTTGACCCTTAAACCCATGACCTTCATTCATATATCAAAATGATTGATAGGCCAATACCTACAATGTTCTAATGTACATGCTTATATAAAAAGTTTATATAATTTCTATTCAGATATAAAATGTTGACTTTATATAATTTATTGTTTTGTAGGTGATGCATTCAGTGCTTCAGCCTTGTTCTACCTTGGATTGAGTCTTGTTAGTAAGGTCAAAGGTCAGATTGGAATAGGATTAATTGTACCATTGCTGCTTATTGGTGCTAAAACGTAAGTCTCTAACTCACCTGAGCAAATGGTCATGGTGATCTATTCAAATATCCTTTTGTTTATCATCTGTTGGCCATTGTTCATAGTTAATATACCATACTATATTTACCATATGACTGTATCTCTGACTCTCTTCGATGAAACATGCAGAGGCAATTGTATTGCAATTCCCGTTGAAACACAATTAGGGTCATGACCCTTGATGTGTGTCAATTTTCCCGCAAAATGATGTCATGTCCCAGGTGACGTTATGTGATTGTCTTTTGATTATGATGTCACTAAAGATCACATGGTCATGTGAGATGCTCCAATCTCGCATGGCAAAAAAACTATTTCACATGATCAGTTATGGAAGAAATAGTTTTGTCAAGAGTAGAAACAAATATGGGTACAAAATATATATTGAGAGAAGAATTGTAAATATAAGAAATGACATTTCTTCTCATGGTATTTCAAGAGGTAATGCAAGATAATGTGACATATGCCAAATTCAAAATGAAGGGCTTTGTTTCTTAATAAAACATCTTCTTGTCTAGAACAATAAACCTATAGCAGAACCAGTGAAACCTGGCAGGGATGTTGCCAGCCTTTGTCCTTTTAAGTTTGGGAAGCAGGTTGGCGTTTCAATCTTAATATTTATTCACCTCTCTCACAAAATATTGGAAACTTTTTATATTCATTCAAACATTAACAAAATATTCTAAAGAAAAATGAAATAATTTGACCTTTTGAATGCTACACCAGTTGTCATACGTGGCAGTGCCAAGTAATTTTAGCAATTGGTTGAAATGGGGAATTGGACAAAATAAATGCCCTCTTTAAGGTGATATGTCCTTGCTATGGCTCAGACTTTGTGTTTTGAATCTGTGACTTTTAGCACTTAATTGTCACTTGTACTATTGCAAATTTAAGGCATATCACATGTTCTTCCTATGGCTCAAATCCATGACCTTTGATTCTCCACCACGTCTTAACTGTACGACCATTATGGTTGCTCTGTGGTAGAGTGCTCGCTCCGTATGTGGGAGGTTGTGGGGTCAAACCCCGTCCAGGTCTGACACAAGACTTGAAAGTGGGTATTGACTGTTCTTTCGCAAATCACTCAGCATTATGAAATGAAAGCCACAGTTCTTTCGGATGGGAACTTAAAATAAACGAGGTCTCGTGTCACAATGGGCTTGGCATGATAAAGAACCCTGCTGTATAATGCCATCAGCACAACGCGCAGACAAAATTTCTGCACCTATGCCTATAGCTGGCGTTGTTTCTATGTAAATGAAATATTCTTGACTGGGACGTTAAACACCATTACTCACTCACTCACTGTTAACTGTACATAAAAACTGTTTTTGTTCTTTGATTTCAGATTATTGTTGCCACTGTTAACATGGGAGATTGTTGGTACATTAAACGCCGCACTGGTAGACAGTGGTAACAATACAGAGTCTAGTAGTTCACTTAGTATGTATGGATTCCTGTACGGGACATTTCCAACCGCACCATCAGTTTTCCTGTATGCTAGCCATTACGCTATAGGAACTGACACGGTAAAATTATTGTGTAAAATTGTCGCCTTCAATTCAGCATTAACATCGTCAGTGCCTTGATGGCTCTTTGGTAGAGCATCTGACTTTATACATTTAAACCTAAGCTTGGATATACAAAAGACTTCAAAGTTTTAAGAAACTGCTTCCTTGCCTGACACTCACTTAGACTGCTTCAGTGGTTGAGTGTCTGCCTTAATAGTATTGAACTCTAGTGGGGTCATGCATAAGACTTCAGAATTTGAGATACTGCCTCTCTGTCTGGCACTCATTACTCACCATTTATGAAATTGAGACTGCCTCTGTGGCTTAAGGTTAGAATGTCTGCCTCGAGATGGATCATATATGACTTTAAAATTTGAGACACTGTTTTCTCACTTGGTATTAAGGGGACATAGTATTGACTAAGTCATCTAGTATTATGTGACTGGGGGAGTGGTAAGCTTGTCTGTGGCATGTTGACTGTGTGAGCTAGCACCTTACACTTGCCATGAGTGTGCCTTTAGTTAGTAAAAGGCAGACCATAAAACATACTGGCACATCTCATGGCTACAAGAACTTGTTGTTATAGTAATCCTCCTGGAAGTAATAAATTTAACCTTGTCACCAATAGCTAAAGAATTGTTGATATTACGTCATAAAATAATATCAGTATTACAACAACAACAACAACAACAATATTACTAAAATTGAAGAATCTGCCAGAATGATGATTGTACATGTAGTTGTAAATAATAAAATTATTTAAATCTTCTTTTATAATCTTTCAGGTTGCTACCGCCATGGTGGCTGGTACATTTTTGTCAGCTCCATTGATGTATGTATCTGCCAGAATGATGACTGTGGTCGTAAATAATGAAATGGACTATAAAGGCCTTTTGTTAGAAGCAGCCTTTGATACAAGCATTATCAGTGTTGTATGTTGTGTAAGTAATAATATTGCTCATTTACAAACTTTGAAAAAGACTATAAATTAACATTATTCCCAGAATATTTTTCAGTGTGTCTGAAATTTATACTTTTGAAAGTACTTTGTTCTTTGAATTTCAAAAAAACTTCAAGAAAAAGTTACTAAGTTATTATTTTGCATATTCCTTTTTTGAGGGCGTTGGCGGCCTTGTGGTCTAAAGTTGGCTTTGTTTCTCTGGGAACTCTGGTTTCTTCCACCATCCCAAAACTGACCAACTTGATATAAGTGAATTTGACTGTTGCTTGAAACACCCCTTTTTCCTTTGGTTTTTATGCAAATTGAGCTGACCCATTATCCAATATATCACATGAAGACAATGAATCTTATTTATTTTCAGAATATATCACAAGTACATGTACATGTATATCTGTTTTTAGTACTTTCAGTGCTTTGATTTATATTTTAGGTTTGGGTCCTGATATTAATGTTACTGAGTCGAAGATTTAAGAAGGTTCCACACATGTTTCTGGTGTTTTTATTAATTTCAAATGTAAGTATTAACATCTCATGCATCTATAGAATTACTTTTTTGATCAAATGTTTTAATTTCTTTTAGATATAATCATATTTTGCACTAATTAAGTCATGGAGGCAACTGTTACTTTCTTTATAAGCTTTGTAAATCCCTCCGCTGAGGAAATGGATATAAACATGCTAAAGAAATACTAACAGACACAGATTTAGACTTATACTGTACTCATTTTACATGGAATGTTTTTACTTGTTAGACACGTTTTCACTGATTGCAGACACAATCACTGCGTTAGCTCAGTTTGTAGAATGCTCGCTCCATAAGTGGGAGTCATAGGTTTGATCCTGGCCCAGGTCTAATCCAAGACTTAAAAGTGGGTAGTGACTGTTCTTTCCCCTAGCACTTGGCATTTACGAAATGAAAGTCATGGTTCTTTTGGATAGGAACTTAAAATAAAAGATCCCGTGTCACAGTGGGTTTGGCACAATAAAGAACCCTGCTGTGTAATGCCATCAGTGCAATGCACAGGCAAAATTTCTGCACTTTCATGTATAGCTAGCGATGTCTTAATAAAGTGAAATATATTCTTGTCTGGGACGTTACACCATTACTCAACTCAACTCACTCAACTGATTGCAGACAAAGTAATTGCAGCTTCTATTGTTACACCAGAAGTTATCAATATGCAATTTTATTTTTCATACATATATGTACTTGTATTTATATTTCATGTGTAATGACATTTATACTGTATACTTACATATATGATATTGTATTTTACATGTAGATGGTGTCGTGTATTGGGATGATCATCTACGACGGACAAGACCATTCCAGAAAATGGACACATTACTTACAGTTTACAATGATACTGATTGGAGCGTTGTCATCACGCTGCTGGACGGCGATGATATCATTGACCTTATATCTCCTACAAAGCCGAAGTCTTTGTTTTGTTCTCAGAATGAAGTGGTGGATAATTTTCTTTGCTTTTGGGTAAATATCTGTAAACAGTTAACCAATACTGAAATGGTGGATAATTTTCTTTGCTTTTGGGTAAATATCTGTAAACAGTTAACCAATACTGAAATGGTGGATAATTGTTTAAATATCTGTCAAAATTATCCTGAAATCTTTTCAGTGTTTTTGTTGGATACATTTAGACCATTTAATTTAAGATATCACTTTCAAATACTGGAATAACTTATACATACATATAAATAGATATTTATGGTTAAAGGCCTCGTATAGGATTTTACTTGAGTTCTCTCCCTTTTCCATTGTCCATCAAGATGTCTATACAGTAGGATTAGTTTATTTCTATATTTGTTCTTTTGATATTGTTTTCATGCCATAAAACTGATGATGATGATGATGATGATGATGATGATGATGATGATGATGATGATGAATGGTGATGATGATGATCATGATGATGATGATGACGATGACAACGGGCAGCGGCGACAATGACGATGATGATGATGAATAATTTATTTTATATTTCAGCTTACCTGCTGTAGCTTCTGGTATACTATTTATGGCTGGTACACATCATATGCATGATGAAATAGATCCGTCTTTCCATTATGGACAGGACCAGGTACGTCTTATCACACACCATTAACCCTCTTGCTGCCAAATTGAATTTTAATGCAACATTGGTTTGCCCCTGTACCACATGATACCCCCTATCATTTGTTGGAAACAATTATTTTCATTGGATATGGAATCATGTCAGATTTGATTTTCCTGTTAAAAAGGTTTTATTCCAGAAATTGGCGAAGTGAACATTTTCTAAAATGTCCTGCAGAATTGTTCAGGAGCATTGATCACATGGTACAGGTACGACCTCCATTGAAGTTCACAATGCTAAATTATATGATGTGAACAATAGGTTATGATGTCTTGTGGGTTTTGCTGTCATACAACATCATTAGCTAATGGTAGTTTTTAATCTTAATATACATGTATCTTAATAGTCAACATATGCATTTGCTATTTACTCACAAAAAGACTATAAGTACCGGTATCTCTGCATTGAATTCTGTCGGGGGAAATGTCAGAAAATTTTAAATGATGTCAATTGTGGGAACTATGACCCAGATTTCAGACAACGCGAAAGAGAAAAAATTTTTACGGGACATTCGGTCTGGTAAACCGGAATGACATTTTACCAGACTGAATATTGCTCCAGGCACATATTGTAGACGAAACATGCCTTTGATCGTTTATCCGGAAATGATAAAAGTACAGTAATAGTCAAACCGGTCACGGATAATACCGGATCGCCCATATTTTTTACAGACTGACGTCAATTTTACCGGACATGTCCATTGGACCGGTGCTTTTCACATTGTCTGAATGATAATTTTATACATGAGACATGATGCCAGATATTAAAAAATGAATCAGCTGGCAAAAAAAGATTTAATACCAATTAATAGAAAGCCTTGTTTTCTTACAGAGCATTTTATCAGCAGTATTTCTGACTATGTGTAGTACCATCAATATCGTCTGTCTAGTTTTACGACAGAGAAGTCATCGGGAATATCAATCTCTCTCACAAAATAGCGATGAGGAGAGCAGTATGTTGGAAGATAGCACTTCAACAGAGTATGAGAAATCCAGAAAAACTAAAAAGATCAAGTCCTACAGAGAGAGCGGGATTACGCAAAACGGTGATGCGTCTTCGGTCAGTAGAAGAAATGGTTTGAAGAACACTACTAGAAAGATTAAAGGTGCATCTGACTGTGAGAACACATGTGATACTTGTACTGGGGATTGTTCCAGTCAGAAACGTGAGTTATATTGTAATATTATACTGCAAAATCATTAAATATTGTGTTGTCCCAATGCTGTTGTTTTTCGTAGATACATTGAGCCACAAATTTACATGTCAACAAAATAGTATAAATTGCAAACTAACCTGAATTGGTAAACATAAAGGACAAATTTACAACCCACAAAATAATATTTTTTCTCAAAACAACAGAAACTGGACAATAAATGATGAAAATAAATGATATCACGGTATATTTTTATTGGTTGGTTCAAATGTAGGCATGGCAACACAATTTCACAATAAAGCAATAAACCTTTTGATGATTGCACAACATTTGATGGTAATTTGTGTTTAGAGGTTTAAATATTGTCTTTGGGCATATCATTTTACATTTTAAGGAATTATTTTATATTTGTGGGGTTAAAATTTCATATTTTTTTTATTAAAAAAAATCTTTGAGGCCTTGGTAAGTAAACATTTTTATTGACTAAACTATGAAAAAAGTGCTTGCTATAGGTCAGTAGTTTTCTCTGAGCACTCTGGTTTCCTCCACCATCCCTAAACTGACCACCTCAATATAAATTTGACTGGAGCATAAAACACCATTACTCAATATGATCTGCCAGGGTTGTATGCAAACTTAAATGGTGTAAGTTGACATCTTAAACAACTCTGCCCCAGAGGCCCCTGTTGTATAAGGAGTAGACAATTAATCCCCATTAAACATGTTATCAAATGTGATTGATTTTTATTTCAGCTGAAGTTCCCAGTATTGAGGATATCATACCATTCCCTACAGAGACAACAAGCCTGACCTCAGATAGCTCTACCAACAGTGTATGTAGTGATAGCTCCCTGACAACAGAAACCATAGAGGATAAAACCTGTAGTTATGGCTCCTGTAGTCGGGAACAACGTAGGGTGTGCGTGGGACTGTTACGGTCGTATAACGCTACGGAAGCCGTCAGTACACAGTGTGACGATGATGAACCTGATATAACAATATCTCAACCCACTTCTGGTAAAAAACGAAGAGATGACTTCCAAAGTGGAAAATTCCTGTTGCTGCTCGTAGTTTTACAGTGTTCTATGTTTGTTGTAAGTAGAAATTTGAATTAATTATTCTCCAGGATAAATCTTCCATGGGTACACAGTTAAGATTTGTGTTTAGTTCGTAATTTTTAAAAAAAATTTGTATACATGTCCTTTTGGACAAAAAAATGTCCAATGCCATTTGATGTCATTGATCCAACCCTCGAACATTATTATAATGCGGTATGTTATAACAAGACGTCCATGGGCCTTAATGCTTACCTGAGGATAACTGTTTTGTTTAAAAGCACCCAAGCAAATGTTTACAAATTTTTATTAATGTGGAAGCCTTAGTCCACAGTCTATAGGCACATCAAACCAGTGCTTGTCACGTTATCAATTATGTGAAGTGACTGAAAGTACAATTCTACTGCCCCTTCAAAAAGTTATCCCCAACATATTTAACTCAATATCCACTGCCATCTATAACATGTATAAATAGCTATATAACTTTATGTTTGCCATACATGTTTCATAGATTCAGTTAAAAAAACTTGTGATGAGTATGTTTGTCAAAACGAAAGTATACATACACACTGTTGAATGGGCCTGGAATTTAAACACTGTATACCTGTCACAAGTGAGCTACACTATTTTTATGATAACTTTTATTCATGTTTCTTTACAGGGATTATTTCTGTGTATTTGGAGATTATTTAATAAACTTACAACAGGTATATATGTGGAGATAGAGTTCCTAGATTGTGTCTTCAATTATGGACAGGTAAGAAATTCAGGTGTTATTTTAACCAGCTTACATAAAGTAGTTCAAGTTACTGTTGTCAAAATGTCATGTCCACTCTATCACTTCCACATATTGATCAAATGTGGCCCAAACTTTAAATTTGCAAACCAAATTTAGGTTTGTAAGTCAAAGGTCAAGTTCATAAGGTCAAACCTGAGTTCTCTCAGTAGACTTACATATTATACCAGTTTTAATTTTACAGCACTAGACTGCCGTTTGAAATACAATTCCTCATCAGTAGTGCTTGGACCAAAATTATAAACCCAAATTGTTTTCAAGATGTTGAAAAGATTACCAAAGGGCAAAAATTTATTTGACCAAATTTAGCTAAAGAAATACTTAGAATAAATTGGATTACTAGAGGTCAGTTTGAGATAAAATGAAAGTCGTCTATGGCGAGAACAAGCCAAGCTCCTGACAGTAGTAAAAATTAAATTCAATCAAAACAAGTTTTGTTAGTTTATTTAATTCATAGGACAGGATGATATTTTGTTTGAGTTGACTGAAAAATTTTAGTTCTAGTTAACAGACACTACTTTCATTGAATTTTCATCATTGGGACCTAAGAAATTGTTTGATATAACCAAAACTTTGAGATATCTGAGTTTGAGATTACTGAAGTTATTTTTTTTTTAATTAAAGAGCAATTCATTTCTGACACTTTATAACAGTTTGACCTATGCGGAAGTTCCAGATATCCATATTGGAATTAACAAGGTTCAACTGTATACAACATTTTTAGCTCACCTGACCGAAGGTCATGTGAGCTTATGGCATAGCGCAGCGTGTGTATGTGCGTGCGTGCGTGTGTGCGTGTGTGCGTGCGTGCGTGTGTGCGTCGTTAACACCTATTTTCGACTTCTCCTCTGAAACTAGTGGACAGTTTTTAATGAAACTTTGTCAGAAGTATATATGGGCCGGTGCAATTCAGATTTGTTCGTGGCGTTGCTATGGCTACCATAACTAGGTCAAGGTGACTTAGGGGTTCAAAAATCTTAAAAAATCTTCTTCTCCGAAAGTACTGATTGGAGAAAAAATCTGATGTGATATTTGGCTTCTCTAGGGTCTTAAGCCTGTAGTTTGTTCATTTTGTGAAATTCGGATAAAAAATAGGTTACGCGTTTTTGCGTTTAATTTTGAAAAAATCGTAAAATAGCTTCAAATTGTTATAACTTGACTATTTGACCAGATAATGACATGGGGTTTTCAGTTTTGACATCTTCTTGTTAGTATCTTTAAAATGAGGTCAAGGTCAATTGTGAAGGTCGTGACCTAATTTTTTTTACCTCTGAGTATAATTATTATCTCGAAAACTATAAACTTTTTGTACAGGCATGTATATTAGAATGTTGTAGGTATCGATACAACGATCATTTTGATGTATAGAAAAAGGTCATGGGTTCAAAGGTCAAGGTCACAGATGCGAAACAATACCGAAATGGTTAATTATTTCGAAAACTATAAACATTTTGTATAGGCTTGTATATTAGAATGTTGTAGGTATTGATACAACGATCATTTTGATGTATAGAAAAAGGTCATGGGTTCAAAGGTCAAGGTCACAGATGCGAAACAATACCGAAATGGTTAATTATTTCGAAAACTATAAACATTTTGTATAGGCTTGTATATTAGAATGTTGTAGGTATTGATACAACGATCATTTTGATGTATAGAAAAAGGTCATGGGTTCAAAGGTCAAGGTCACAGAATGGTTAATTATCTTGAAAACTATAAACTTTTTGTATAGTCATGTATATTAGAATGTTGTAGGTATTGATACAATGGTTATCTTGATGTAAAGAAAAAAGTCATTGGGGTTTAGTATTTATGTTTTCTTTAAATCTATCAGCTAGCCATTAGTTATCAGGTGAGCGTATCAGGCCCATGGGCCTCTTGTTTGTAACAATTTGTTTGTTTATTTTCAGGGTTTTCTGATATTTGCTATATTTGGTTTTGATACTAGATTTATGTTCTTGCCATTTATTAGGAGGTATGTATTATGTTATAGATCCGTTACAGTGTAGTATGTAAAGTGTACTGGAAATTTTCACATTTTCGTGTTTATTTATTTCCACATAAATTCGCTAGACTTAATAAGACACAAAAATAAAATAAAATTGTATATTTAATTTTAATATACAGTCAAACCTGTCTATAAAGGCAAATGGAACCAGTAAAAGCTGCCTTTATAGGCAGTTGGTCTTTATATACAGGTTCAAATAATATGAATAAAGAACAATTAAGGTACAATTCTATTAGCCTTAATAGGCAGGTGGCCATTATATAGAGGTGGCCTTTAAGACAGGTTGGACTGTACTGTCAATGTACTAATTTTAGTGATTTTCATGATGATAATTCAAAACTACCATCAAATTAATTGCAATCATAGTTCACACAAATTCAAGTTCATGTGAATTTACCCAAATTACAATTTGTGTTAAAATCTACACACTCAAAAATTAATATGTTTACACATACATGACATAGTCACTTTCACTTGCAGTAACTAGTATCTACCTATGTGAAAATAAAAGTAAGTGAATAACTTGAAATGCCGCTTCTCCCAAAAATTTAATGACGTGAAATTTCCATATTAATTTTGCAGTTATTATGTTTTTATACCCCCGCAAACTAGTTTGAGGGGGGTATATAGGAATCACCATGTCTGTCTGTCCGTCTGTGTAAAATTGTGTCTGGGCCATATCTCGAAACTGCTTTGGAAGACTGTCATAAAACTTCAAATTAATAAATCTCCATGATCCAGAGGTGTGTCATGACCTTGAACCAAGGTCATATCTTAAAGGTCAAGGTTGCAGAAAACATTAAATGTTGGGGGCATGGGGTATTTGGCTCTCAAGAGACAGTTCTAGTTTGCATAATACTAATCTAGATAGATGCAAATGTTGCATGTACAAGTTAATGAAGTTTTATGTGTACTGATCTTTTACACTAGCCACTGCAGTAGCTCATTTGGTAGAGTGCTCACTTCGTAAGTGGAAGGTCATGGGTTTGAACCCCTACCAGGTATGACCCAAGACTTAAAAATGGGTAGTGACTGTGAAATTTGAATCTTTAAATGTCATTTTGAAGTGTCATATAACACAACAATTACTGTCTTTTGATATTTGTGGATATGGGATTATATGAACCTAATCAAAGTAATATTCACCTCGGCCTGATAACCTCGGTGAATATTACTTTGATCAGGTCAATATAATCAGTCCCATATCCATCTCATCAAAAGACAATAATTGTATAATATTGAATAAAAAAAAGAAGAAATGTTGTATTAACAAAAGTACTGTTTTGTTATTATCTGTCTCCTCCAGCTGTTTGGTCTGTAACTCTAGATTTAAGTGGCTAAATCTAATCTGCCTAAGGTAAAATTAACGCTTATTGTAATGTGTTGTTATTATTGTTGCTGTGGTAACTATAATGGATGTGTTTTCTGTAATTTTTTGTGACTATTTATCACTAATACAATAATTCTGTATTCTGATTTTGGTTTCATGTGTTGTGGTCCCAGGTATTATATTGTTGTCATGGAAACTATAATGGGTGTTTTTTCCACAATTTTTTGAGGCGATGTTTTGATACAACTTTTATATCTATCTTTATTAGACTTTCTCTATAATCTTATTTTCTGATTGCATGTATTGTGATCCCATGTACTTTATTGTTGCTATGGTAACTGTAACATGTATAATGAACATGTATCCTCGTGTATATTTAGTTTCTTTATTGTTGTGGTACATTTAGTGCCTTTTATGTATGTACCTTCCAAGTCTCCAAGAAAATAGATAAATATTAACAAAAATCTCAGGAGAAACTAAATATTGACTCTATCATTCTACATTGTATGAAAGTATTAATAATGTCTCCCTGATACATCCAAACAAAATGGGGGCCACATTTGTTTAAGCTGAACTGTTTTCCTTAACAGTGGTAAGTTACTTTTTAGTCCATGGCCAGTGAAACCAGAAGGGAACAATTGGTTTCCTTCTGTCTTTCTGTCTTGCAGTACATCTGTCTGTCCATGTAAAATTATGTCTGCTCCACATCTATTTATGGCACAAATGAGAGGATGTGCTGTGTATGACATGAATGTGTGTTAGTCAAAGGTCAAGGTTACAAGGTCAAAATATCATAATTTTGGTGTCCAAATAACAGGTCCTCTACATAACTTTTACATATTTGGATTGATTTTGATCAAACTTGGCACAAATGTAAGGTCGCATGTAACGTTTAAAATTCACAAATGTCAAGGTCATGAGATCAAGTTTTTAGTTTTTGATCAAATAAATCAGGGTGTTTATCAGTTTTATTTATATTTTCTCTGTGTTTGGATTTCACAGGTTCCATTGCACATAAAGTTTCCTCACTCTGTAGGTTAACTAGGAAATAACTACCAGTGTTTTTATTAGCTCCACTGTACTTAACAGTGTGATCACTCAGCACCTTAACATAGCAGTCATTTTGGTAGTGTTTTTGTTTTAAATTTTATCTCAAGATTGATACATCATTATCCTTTTTACACTTTTCTTTCAGTTGTTGTGTTGTGTTGTGTTGTATTTCAAATTGTTTTTATATAAATAGAGGTGATTCACTTATTTTTCTTTCACTATATATTTTCAAATTATTTTTCTATAAACAATACAATACAAGATTTTCACTTTTCTTGGTGATGACTGTTTTTGGGTTGTTTTGTAAACACATATTTCCATTGAACCTTAGAAAAAGATAAAGGTTGTCCATAGAATTCGCTCTTATTGAAGTACATAATGGCCATTTCAGCATGGTATGCACAGCACAGACAATAATGTTCTAAAATTCTAACTCCACATGTCTAGGAGTATTGTCGCAGCTCTAATCAGTCCTGAGTAATTGTTGAATGGTGAAGAGTGGAAAAATGGTGTTTTACTCCCATTCAAGATTCTTTCCGTTGCATCATATCAAAGAAGTTGGTTGTGGAATGTTGGCGAAAATTTGATTTCCTAGAGATAACCACCAACCTTCATCAAGTGTACTAACACACTTTTTCTGTTCTTAGTAGCATTTGAACCCAGGAGGTTAAAAGTAATAAGCCACTTTTATGTAAACCAGCTATCTCTATCCACTAACATCACTCCAGTAGCTCAATTTGTAGAGCACTCATTCCGTAAGTGGGTGGTTGTGGGTTCGAACCCCAACCGGGTTTGACCCAAGATTTGAAATTGGGTAGTGACTGTTCTTTCGCCAAGCACTCAGCATTACAAAATGAAAGTCACAGTTTTTTCGGATTAGAACTTAAAATAAACAAGGTCTGTGTCACGGCAGGTGTGGCAAATAAACAAGGTCCCATGTCACGGCAGGTGTGGCACGATAAAGAACCCTGTTGTATAATGCTATCAGGGCAACGCATTGGCAAAATTTCTACACCTTTGCCTATAGCTGGCAACATCTCAATATAAGTGAAATATTCTTGACTGGGACATTAAACACCATTACTCACTCAATCACTCTAATCCAGTAACTCTGTGGAATGTGACTGATTAAGTTGTCATTGTATCTCATTTTAACCGTTTAACAATTGTAATCATGTGTAATGTAATGTGAAGTAATTGTGTAGTATCAATAAGGTTATCATAGCTGTAAAGTACTAATGACATCATATTTATTATGTTGTAATTGTGCCAGTTTTTGAATAGATTCGGTTGAGCACAGGTGTACATTGTAATTATTATTATCATCAGTACAATTTCTCCACAACTTGTTCAATACAAAGTCATGGTACATGTAGATGAATATTATGACTTTCCAATTATATTTTGTAGATGGCACGGTTTGATAATGATTGTGTAATCGTATTTTGTAGGTGGCGTCGGTTGATATATGGCGTAGAAGTTGTTCATGTTCCTGACAGAGAAGATCTAGAAGAAGAAACATTACATTTGTGTCATCAGTTTGTGAAATATCATAAAAAGAATTGTAAAACACAGATATGTAGGGACAGAAAGTAAGTCAGTGTCCTGTTGTACACAGCAGTGTCCTATGACATTAAGCAATTTCCTGTTACACTAAATAGTGTCATATGACAGTAAGCAGTGTCTTTTTACACTAAATAGTGTCATGTGACAGTACGCAGTGTCTTGTTACACTAAATAGTGTCATGTGACAGTATGCAGTGTCTTGTTACACTAAATAGTGTCATGTGACAGTACGCAGTGTCTTGTTACACTTAATAGTGTCCTGTGACAATAAACCTAGTTAAATCAGATAAAGTGACCATTGATAAAGACAGCAGTATTTGTTTTAAGGTCCCTTTGTTTCATATTTGAACTGAAAAGTCCATCCATATAAAAGCCACATGTCTATAAAGTCCATATTTAGCTCCCATGAAATGGTCCTTTATATATAGGTGTTACTGGTTCCCAAAGTTTAAAGTTTGAAGTTTAAATGTTTTGATGAACATGTGTGAAGGTGACCTACACTGTTCCTCTGAAAACTCTTCATTTGTTATTTTTCTAATTTGATCTTATTTTTGAATTTCAGATATAGGCTACGCACCTATAGTGAAGTATTTTCAGGAACAGAAATGTGTGATTGGTTGATAGAAATCGGATTAGCCAAAGACCGAGGGGAAGCAATAAGTTATGGCAGATCTCTTTTGATTGGACAAGTTATAAGTCATGTGACATCAGAGCATCATTTCCAGGACCTTCCATATTATTACAACTTCACAGATCATGATTTAGAAGATTACACATAATACACAGCATGCTTTCTAATTATAGAGGTAGATTGAGTGTTGATGTGTTATTTCCATGGTTACTTGCCTTTTGATCATGTTGATTATGGGAGTAAATTAAGTGTTGATGTTGTGTTTCCATAGTTACTATGCCTTCTGATAAGGAGATAGATGTCTAAGCACAACCACAGTAAAACCTCAATTCAAATCTTGCAAATTTTGTTCATTCAAATTCTGGTGTTATCAAGGGTTTGGTGATAAATCAAGGAACACTTTATAAAGAAAATATAAAAGAATGGACTTGGATTTAAAATATGTTGCCATATGCAAATTGGGGGGCATTATAACGAGGTTTTACTTTGGATAAGTTAAGTGGCAAAGTTATCAAGGGGCATTATAAAGAGGTTTTACTGTACACAATCATATGGATAATACCGTATAATCTGACATTCATTCTTTATAGATGCAACAGAAAGTCTGGACATCTTTTATTCATGAATTCTTCTAAAGCGCTTTGTATTGCTGTTTTATAAAATGCATATAGCAGGGTAAAAAATATTTCTAAATTGTGGCAAATAATTTTGATTTGCTTTCACATGTTTCATTTGTTCCACACAAGTATTTGTAGATTGTATATTATGTGCGTGTAATTTAGTTAGAATTGACCCACCTGTAACAAGTCTTGCTAAAAAGTTTGCCCATCTCAAGCTTGCAGGTTTGCCGCTTTCTAGCACTACATGAACATGTGTTGGATCAAAACTTCATGAAAGACAGGCCTTTTCTGGAACAGCAACCAGTCGTAAGTTTTGCTGAAAAGTTTACCCATCTCTGCTTTCTAGCGTGTGTTGGATCAAAATTTCATGAAGGACAGGCATTTTGTGGATAACAACCAGTACAAGTTCTGAAAAGTATGTACCCATCTCAACTGCAGGTTGCGTTTCCAAGCACTACAGAACATGTGTTGAATTAAAACTTCATGAAAGACGGCCTTTCTGGAACAACAACCAGTCAAGTCTTGCTGAAAAGTTCACCCATCTCAACCTTGTAGTCTGGCTGCTTTCTAGCTCTACATTTGATCAACCATCATGAAAGATGAGCCTTTTTTTGGATGCCATGTTGTTTACCCACCGTCATTATTGTTGTATTGTCAAAATGAGAATTCCAACAAAGAGACATAATTATATATGTACTTAAGCTTGGGAATAAAACAATATTCTTATAGTTTACAGAAAATATAAGTGACATGTTTGTTTTTGTGACTTTCTGAGAAAGTGATGTTTGGAAAATTGTTGACATTTTCCCTATGAATAAAAACAACTGTTGCAATAATAATGTGAAACAGTTATTAAGAGTTCAGTTTTGCTGAATATGCTTCTTAGAAATCAACATCTTAACTCCACAACCAAATGAATTTAAGATAAACTTTGAATTCTCCACATTGTTACCTGAACATCTAATATATTCTGATATTCTTGAAATATACATGTACATGGTGCAATATTACATGTAATATGAATTCTGTGCTATATAACCAGAAACTTTTTATAGTCTGCAGATATAATAATAATATTATCAGTTACTCAGTGATTTAGTGACCTAATACAGAAATATATCCAAAAACACAGAAAACTCAACACTTCACAGACTGCTATGGTAATTATTTTGGTATTATCATTCAACATGTTTCGCCATGCTAGAATGGCGTCATCAGGATATGGAATCATTAAAATTTATATTGGGCAACACGATAGCGGATTACAAATTTATATTGGGCAACACGATAGCGGATTACAAATTTATATTGGGCAACACGATAGCGGATTACAAATTTATATTGGGCAACACGATAGCGGATTACAAATTTATATTGGGCAACACGATAGCGGATTACAAATTTATATTGGGCAACACGATAGCGGATTACAAATTTATATTGGGCAACACGATAGCGGATTACAAATTTATCCCCCTGATGATCTTGATCATCAAGTACATCTGCAGAAACAGCAAACCGCTTTGACAACACCATTGTGGATGCACTGTTTATATAAGTTACAGGGGATGCAATCTCTACTAACTTAATATTTTTGGGAGACAAGGGAGATAATCACTAGTGACCTTGCATAACCCCTATATATTAGGTTACTAATTGACCAATGAGAATAAAGGATTTTTTTCTGAGGTGGGATACTAATATTTATCCACAATGTTATAGATATATATGTGGTCAGAATCAAGGTGTAAGAGATTATTTAAATTTAGTGTTTTATCCCCTACAAAACTTTCATGTACACTTTCAGCAGATATTGATCGTAACATTATTATTTAAATGATATTGTTATTTGTTTTATATTTTTGTTATGTTTTTGTAACAATCAAGAGATTTAAAAATGCATTTATTTATTTTTGAAATGTGTGCATGTATTGTTTGCCTAGGTTAAATGAATTTGTTATAAGTTTGATGTCTCTGTGTCCTGGATTGCCATGGATATATTTGTTCCATGTTTCTTTCACATAATTTTGATTACACACACGGCGGGTGTAGCTAGCTAAACAGGAGATGCTTACCCTTCTGGAGCACCTGGCCTCAATTCTCTGGTGGAAATAAACGTGTAAAACCTGACTTGTCAGTTCCAAAGTTTTTACTTTGCTTCTGGATTGTGATTCGGACATGGATTAGTATGTTCGTTTTTTTATTGTAATACATCATGTACATTGAGTGGAGTCAAAATGACTGATGGTATTTTACATCCAAGTCAAGATTCTTTCTCTTATATTAAAGTGGTTCATTTTGGTATGTTGGAGTAAACTGGAGTGCCTGGAGAAAACCAATATGGCAAGCAAAATCACAAAGTCCTCACACAAGGATGTGATTCATTGAAAAGCTGCAATAATGGAATATTGAAACCATCCTTCTGTTTATATAGTAATAAATCTTTCTTTTCCTCAGTGATCTGAAGTACTGTCTCATAGAACACGCCCCATTTTGTCGCTGAGGTTCAAATCCCACTGCCAGATCCTAAAGTGCAAATAAATTTCATTTTATATTGCAAAGTCCCGTGGTTTTCTCTAGATACACTTGATTCTTCTACCATCCTCATGATCCATGAATTGACCGCCTTGACATGTGAAAGAATCTCTACTGGGGAATAAAACACCATTCTCTCCACTCTTTTTTACCACTTCATGAAAAACAACTCTATTGTTGTTTACTTTGTTCAAAACACATCTTTTAAATCTTAAATAACATGTATCATAAAATTCCTGCTTAGGTGAATGAAAAGCAGTCTGTCTCATTTTTTGTACCAGAGTAGACCAACACAGTTCAGTTGGTAGTACTCTTTATTATTTTAAAATATCTGTTTTATGAATCAAAGTGATATTTTACTTTACAAATAAATTATATATTGGTGCTATGTTTCCATTCCTGGAAGCAAAAATTGTCATTGACTACTAATTTCTGAGAAATCCTTTCAAAAGATAACCCGTTTTAGAAAATTTGTGAAAAATACTTTAAGAAGTACAGTATATTTTCACAGATTTTGGAAGGCTTTTGATAATTTTAAATTTGTGAAAACTTGGTGTATGTGTGTTTTCATGTGAGAGAGAAAGAGAGATTTATGTATGTTTGCCTGTGATTGGCTGCAATTTCAGATGTGATGTTATGTGGTATATTCTCTTGAGAGCTTGTGATTTAACTGAATTAAACAAAATTTATTTATTTATTAAAAGATCTATTATTATCATGTATATTCTTTATTGACAATCGTCCTAAATGACCACCTGTTCATTAGAATACGCTGTTCATAAATGTTATCAGTAAAACTTTCAAGAAAAAAAAACAAGCACATTAACGCATTTTCTTACACTTAGAATAGTATCCCCTTACCTGACTACAGTTTCAAAATCACTTCTAAACTAATATTTCCCTTAACTTAAATATGAATATCATAAAAAATTTCTGATACTTTAAAAGGTTGCCAAAATTTACCAGATTTAATTTAAGGAAAATCTTAGTTAAAGAATGATTGTGGAACTGGAGCAGTGGAGCTAGGACCTATTAGGGTATCTCTGCTACATGTGCTAGGTCTTATAATTGGTGGATATAAATTTTGTTTTTCTTTGAGCAATTTTTATTTAATCACCAAGTATACAAAATTAATAAGAAAAGAACTGAATTATAGGTTATATGTTACCATCACCAGGATGGAGATGTTTATCTAGTCAGTCACTATGAATTCTTTAAAACAAATAAGTACATTCCATAATAAGGTACTATACCCCCACTAGAGGTGCTAGTTGAGTAGTATTATAAATGAAAAATAAATTATTTGTGTATATGTACCAGATTGTACAAATGTAAAATGTAGTTTTAAGTTATTATTTTTTCCATGAAGCATGTATTACTGTATTACCAGTATACAAAATTACCATAATGCATTTATCCTTTTTAGCTCACCTGGCCTAAAAGGCCATGTGAGCTTTTGCCATCACTTTGCGTCCGTCGTCGTCGTCGTCGTTGTCGTCGGCGTCGTCGTCGTCCGTCCGTCGTTAAAGATCAACTCCTCAGAAACCGCTGGGCCATTTGCAACCAAACTTTGTCACAACAGTCTTTGGGTGGTCTACTTTAAAAATTATGTCCGACGTGTCCGCACCTAATCCAAGATGGCCGCCAGGGGGTAACATAGATTAACATTGGACCCTATGGGAAAATATGTTCAAAGATATTTTTCTCTGAAACTACTGAGCCAATTGGAACCAAACTTGATCACAGTAGTCCTTGGATGGTACCTTCTGAAACCGGTGTTTTTTAAGTCTGCACCTAATCCAAAATGGTGGCCAACGGGGAACATAGGTTAACATTGGACCCTATGGGAACAATATCAAAGATCTTTTTTTCTAAAACCCTTTAGCCAATGGGAACCAAACTTGGCCACAATAGTTTTTTGATGGCCCCCTACAACATTTCTGTTTTTTATGGCCACACCAAATCCAAGATGGCCGCCAGCGGAGAACATATTTTAACATTGGACCTTCTGGGAAAATACGTTCAAACATATTTTTCTCTGAAACTACTGTGCCAATTGGAACCAAATTTGGTCACAGTAGTCCTTAGATGGTACCTTCTGAAACCGGTGTTTTTTAAGTCTGCACCTAATCCAAGATGGCGGCCAATGGGGAACATAGGTTAACATTGGACCCTATAGGAACAATATCAAAGATCTTTTTCTCTAAAACCCTCTAGCCAATGGGAACCAAACTTGGCCACAATAGTCTTTGAATGCCTCCCTTCAACATTGGGTTTTTTGAGGGCCGCACCAAATTCAAGATGGCCGCCACCAGAGAATATATTTTAACATTGGACCTTATGGGAAAATACATTCAAAGATATTTTTCTCTGAAACTACTGAGCCAGCTGGAACCAAACTTGGTCGTAGTAGTTCTTAGATGGTACCTTCTGAAACTGGTGTTTTTTTAAGTCTCCACTAATCCAAGATGGTGGCCAGCGGGGAACATAGGTTAACATTGGACCCTATGGGAACAATATCA
The DNA here is from genome assembly GCA_021292105.1 of Anadara kagoshimensis. Taxonomy (NCBI): domain Eukaryota; kingdom Metazoa; phylum Mollusca; class Bivalvia; order Arcoida; family Arcidae; genus Anadara; species Anadara kagoshimensis. The sequence continues at coordinate 2,695,533 of CM037872.1, read as the reverse complement.
AAGATCTTTTTCTCTAAAACCCTTTAGCCAATGGGAACCAAACTTGGCCACAATAGTTCTTGGATGGCCCCCTACAACATTGCTGTTTTTGAGGGCCACACCAAATCCAAGATGGCCGCCAGCAGAGAACATATTTTAACATTGGACCTTATGGGAAAATATGTTCAAAGATATTTTTCTCTGAAACTAGTGAGCTAATTGGAACCAAATTTGGTCACAGTAGTCCTTAGATGGTACCATCTGAAACCAGTGTTTTTTTAAGTCTGCATCTAATCCAAGATGGCCGCCAACGGGGAACATAGGTTAACATTGGACCCTATGGGAACAATATCAAAGATCTTTTTCTCTAAAACCTCTAAGCCAATTGGAACCAAACTTGGCCACAATAGTCTTTGGGTGGCCTCCAACAACATGTGTGTTTTTGAGGGCTACACAAAATCCAAGATGGCCGTCAGTGGAAAACATATTTTAACATGTGACCCTATGGGAAAATAAGTTCAAACATATTTTTCTCTGAAACTACTGAGTCAATTGGAACCAAACTCGGCCACAATAGTCATTGGGTCTTTACATTTGGTATTTTAAAATAACATCTGCATTTAAAAATCAACTCCTGTGAAACCACTTGGCTAATTGCAATGATATTTGGTATGTATCTTAGTCTTGGAGAGTACATGTCAGTCTGCCATATGACTTTTGTCTTTGACCTAAACTTAACCCTCCAGTGACTATGTTGAACTTTTTGGATTAGGTCAGTTTCTCTGAATCTCGAATACTACACATGGTAGGTCAATGATATTTGGTATATAGCTTGATCTTGGATAGAACATCAGTCAGACTGCCTTATGGCTTTTGTCCTTGACCTTAATTTCATGGTCCATTGACCAGTTTTTGGATAAGGAAAATTTCTCAGGTATTATACATGAAAAGTTGATGATACTTGGTATGTATTGTCTCAAAATTTTGAAATATGGTTTAGTTTTGAAAGGAAATAATATTGAAATTTTGTGATAGAAATAAATATTGTGTAATAAATTTCAAGCATTTATTTAAACATTAGACAATGTTGATTTTCATTCTGCAACATCTCTACCTAGGTGAGCTATACAGGCTCCTGGGAGCCTCTAGTTTAAATTCCACTGTTTCTTAGTACCTTCTATATGACAAATAAATTAATGTGTATGTGAATTTAAGATGTTCATGTTGATGTTATTATTCTCTTTTCATAAAGATGTGTATAATACAAAATTACAGCAATGCATATAAAGTTATTTTTATCATGAAGCTTGTATAATACAAATGCATTTATTGATTTTATTCTTTCATAAAATTCCACTGTATCTAGTACCTCATAAGTGAAAAAATAAATTATTTGTGTATGCATATGAGAATGTACAAAGTTAAGATGTTCATTTATTTTTCGAAGTGGTTATTACTCTGTACGTGTCAATAACAAATGTGTTATTACCATGTGTTTTTAGTACCCATATTTTATAATATACATGTACACAGGCTTTATAACTTTATGATTGGCTATAAATACACTAGTTTAGTGATAATTAAAGTATAAATAAAAGAAATTTTTGTCATATTTGGGTCAAATAATAGATTACCGGTATTTTGATCAAAAACGTAAATTACGTTTTTAGATCTGCCATTTTGTTTTCGCCATACGGTCTGATTGTTATTGCAGTTCAACACGATCCAAGATCAACCATCCATTATTTAGACAGCCTTTTTTTTGGAAGAATATCAATGAAATTTTTATTTAATTCTAAATTGGACTATTTAATTCTATTTAATGGATGTATGAAGTTGCATGCGTAGGGTTATATGGGTATAAAAAATATATGGTAATAACATCGGCCAAAAAAAAAGAAATTATCTGTGTACATGGTGTATGCATATAAGAAACTACAAATTTAAGATCTTCATTTATTTTTTTATAAAGCATGTAAAATTAGCCTAACGCATTTATCATTTTATAAAATTCCAGTTATTTTAGTACCTTTGTAACCCTGTACATACATATAAAAAATAACTATTTCATGAACATCTAATACTAATAAAACTCACACATGCTAATAATTTATTTTTTAGCTGTTCAAGAATAACTATTTCATGAACATCTAATACTAATAAAACTCACACATGCTAATAATTTATTTTTTAGCTGTTCAAGATGTAGTTATTATTTTTCCATAAAGCATGTACATGTATTTTACAGAATTATTATAATGCATTTATCCTTCATAAAATTCCACTGTTATCCAGGTCATGTACTTTGTGATGCACATTCCATGTAAAGTAAGTACCGGTACTTGCAATATTTTGTTGTATAGTGTATCAAACAATTTTTGTATTACTGATAACCAGATATAGTGCTTAACAATGTAAGACAAGTGTTGTAAAATGAATGAAACTGTTTGTTAATTGTTTTTTATAACAAAAGGTTTAAAAATTGATTGATCGTATACAGGTGTATTCATTTTACAGTATACCGGTACTGCTTTATTTCCACTGTGTCAAATTTTCACGATTTGACAATGGCTAGAGTGTTCACGTTGTCATATTTTCACGGTATTATCTAATTAAGGGAAAAGTACTCTAGTAAGATAAATGGGCTGGCAATACCCATGTATTTTCGCGGCTGTTTTATATTCGCGGGAATATACTGGACTGAATATAGCGAATATAAAACCACAGTGAAATATAAGCATTACAGTATGTAAATTCCCTCTACTAACGTCTGTGATAGGTTCATTATAGCAATCAAGTAGCCCTCATCATCCAAATTGCTGAACACACTGTTTCAAAAAGTTTGGTAAAATTGTATTTTATTTATTTGTTTTAATTCATTTATTTATTTTTGTTACTAGTATTGGTAGAAAATAATTTGACATATATATCCATCATAAAACATTATTATGTATTAAGATGATGGAGGAGGTATGTGTGGCCTCAATACAGGGGACCTCTATGGTAGCTCAGTTGGTAGAGTGCTTGCTCCGTTACTGGGAGATCGTGGGTTTGATCCCCTCCAGGTCTGACCCAAGACTTGAAAGTGGGTAGTGACTGTTCTTTCGCCAAGCACTCGGCATTAAGAAATGAAAGTCACGGTTCTTTCAGATGGGAACTTAACGAGGTCCCGTGTCACGGTGGGCTTGGCACGCTAAAGAACCCTGCTGTATAATGCCATCAGCGCAACGCACAGGCAAAATTTCTGCACCTTCGCCTATAGCTGGCGACGTCTCGATATAAGTGAAATATTCTTGACTGGGACGTTAAACACCATTACTCAACTCAACTCAACTTAATAAAGGGACATTATTATTGTCAGCATTCTTGAGGGAATGTTTCCAATTCCATATGAGATCCACTTAATTTATATAGCTAGTCTTCCCTATGTGTGTATGTTAGGGGGGAGGTTGTTGTTGTTGTTTCAGCCTCTGTGTGCATGTGTATTTGAATGTTGTCCACTGAACACTGTATAAAGTCAGTCTTCCCTGTCGTGTGTGTATGGGGTGGGGGTGTGGGGGGGAGGTCCAGCCTTTGTATGTGCAGAGGGGTCCAGCATCTGTGTGTATTTATATGTTGTGTACTATGATATACATATTTATATAGGTAAACAACATTGACCTGTCCGCTTGACCTTTGATTTCAATATTCATTATGGACAAGTGAATTTAAGTAATAGGGATTACGCATGTATATTTCGTCTAAATGATGTGAACACTAATCGTGGGCAATGTGTATATGTATTAACTGCGAATCCTACAGCTCTCTATGTATTGGTTGGACTCTCCTACATGAATATTCCTAATGAAAGGTCAAGCGGACAGGTCAATGTTGTTTGCCTATACAGTAGAACCTGATTAGGAACCATTTTGAGATTGAATATGTGTACAAATGTACATATCAGATATTTCTATTTAACCAAGCGAAATTATCAAACAATATTTATTATAATATATCCTTATGAAATAGTTCAGTTAAGACTATTTTTCAATATCTCCTTTTGAAGACTGAGAGGAAGATTGAAATTTGAAATTATTTCCTTCCATCCATCCATCTAGACACTTCTTGTCCAGAGTTGTTGCAAACATCAGCATTGATTGGCAATGCTCAAGTCATTAACCTGAATTGGTATGCTAATTTTTCTGGAAGTTATGGCCCTTTGAACATAAGTAGAAATGGCAAAAATACCTACTAGCGAGAGATTCCTTCCATCTCATTCATCTATCCTGAAGCCTCTTGTCCAGAATTGTTGCAAAGCATTAATAAAATTGATAGGAGATGCTCATAGCATTTGTTAATTTTCCTGGAAGTTATGGCCCTTTGAACATAAGTGGCAATCACAAAAAATACCTACTGGCTGGGAGATCCTAATTCACTTAAATTGCTTCTTTTTGTTTTACTCTTTGTTTCTTTATACCCGTTGCACTGTAATAAAATTATTAATTGTTAAAGTATACTTGTTGTTAGCTTAGATATAAAAACAGAAAATATTGTTTATAAACCTTAAATATATTGCAAATATTTAAATTCAAAGTTTGTTGTCTTTTGATATTCCTAACATTTGAATGAATAAGACACCTGTTTGTCTGTTCCTCTGTGTCTAGTCACCTGTCTGTGTCTAGACACCTGTCTGTCTGTCTGTCCCTCTGTGTCTAGACACCTGTCTGTCTGTCCCTCTGTGTCTAGACACCTGTCTGTCTGTCTGTCCCTCTGTATCTAGACACCTGTCTATCTGTCCCTGGTGTGTTCCCCGAACGCCTACTCGCATAAAACAACACCTCATTAGAGATGGGGATTAAGGGGCCTTTCAAAGGTGCTTTACCTATAACTTTACCAATAATTTACCTGAATTTTAAGGTAAATATTGAAACGTATGACAATTTTTTAAATGACGTTTCTATGATGTTATTCAGATACTCTTAAAGTATTAATTTTAACATGCATTATTTTATTGTAAATTATAATGTTGATTAGTTTGAAATTAGTGTAAAACCATGAAGTACAACGTACATTATAATTTGACTGTAAAGTCAAATCTTCATCTAATTCAAAGGAAATTATTTAAGATAAATTACTTAAATAATCCTTTTAAATAAGCAAATTATCTTACTTAAAATATCTTTAAAGGAAATTTGTTTAAAAGAATTATGTAAAATTTACGAGAAATTGTGTATTTTGGACTAAAATTAACACTTTCGGAAAAAAATCAGTGTCATGGAGTATAAATTGTCAAATAAATGGTAAAAATAAAATTCCAACTATCAGTTTATTTAGAAGAAGCATTGAATTTTTAATTTTGTTATTTGTGTTTTGAATGCAAACTGTTTCGCAACTCAAAATTTTTACTCAAATTAACCATTTCATGAAATTTTATCATCACAAGAACCATAACTTTCAAGAAAGTAAGTCAATTAAATTAAAACAAAACCCAAACTTACCCTGAATCGCAACCTAAGGAAATCACATATTAAATATAATTTCAATATCTCAATCAATAAGCAAAAAAATGTGGAAAATTGACTATCGTGGAATGAAAAAATAGGGTAATACGGTAAGCCCCAGCATATCTTATTTTGTACCCATTTTAGTTCATACTCTATCTATTCAAAGACAATATTTTATTGTTTTATTGAAATACAAAAATGCTTTAAAAATCAAAATTTGAATATGCTAAATTCAATATTCAAGGTTTTCTCTCTAATTAACCAAATAAATAAATAAATTTTAATATATCTATTTCACTTTTTAATACACTTGATAATTTGTGCATTGTTTAAAATATGATACTGAATAAACTTTATTATTTATATTACTTATAGAGTTTTTGGTTGATTTTTATAAATAAAGTATATTCCATTTTAATATAACAATTGAATTTTTTCTATTTTTTTTAATTAATAAAATGTTTACAGGTAACCAACTTGAAATTTAACTCCCCCAAGAAAGCCTCTTAATCCCTAAACTAATTACTTGTTTGTTTTAATCGAGTAGGCGTTCGGGGAATAAACCCTGTCCCTCTGTATCTAGACACCTGTCTGTCTGTCCCTCTGTGTCTAGACACCTGTCTGTCTGTCTGTCCCTCTGTATCTAGACACCTGTCTATCTGTCCCTCTGTGTCTAGACACCTGCCTGTCTGTCCCTCTGTGTCTAGACACCTGTCTGTCTGTCTGTCCCTCTGTATCTAGACACCTGTCTATCTGTCCCTCTGTGTCTAGACACCTGTCTGTCTGTCCCTCTGCGTCTAGACACCTGTCTGTCTGTCTGTCCCTCTGTATCTAGACACCTGTCTATCTGTCCCTCTGTGTCTAGACACCTGCCTGTCTGCCCCTCTGTGACTAGAAACCTGTCTCTCTGTCCCTCTGTGTCTAGACACCTGTCTCTCTGTCCCTCTGTGTCTAGACACATGTCTGTCTGCCCACTGTGTCTAGACACCTGTCTGTCTGTCTGTCCCTCTGTGTTTAGACACCTGTCTGTCTATCTGTCCCTCTCTGTCTAGACATCTGTCTGTCTGTCTGTCCCTCTGTGTCTAGACACCTGTCTGTCTGTCTGCCCCTCTGTATCTAGACACCTGTCTGTCAAGTAATGTTTTTATGTCCCAGTCAAGATTCTTTCATTGATATTGAGATTGTCTTGCAGTTTTGGGATGGTGGATTAAATAGGAGTGCCTGCAGAAAAACCACTTTCTAAATGTGGTTTTGTTTAAAGCAATTTGGCTTAATCTATCAGATTGCTGACCAAGCAAATAGACAAAACTTTGTCACACTAGCTTCTGTCTTAGATTTTATAACCTAGGCTGTTGCCGTGAGAGGTTATATGATCTGTAAAAGTTTTCTTCAGACCATGCTGCCACCAGGGTCCCTGGTTGGTTATAAATTGATAACAGAGATGCTAACAGTTTTGAGTTGAGATGGTATATTGTACACAGTTTTGCCTGCAAGTCTAGAGGAAGACTTTAATCATAAGATAGATTACTTTTAATTGCCAAAAACAAACATACCAATCCATGTCCAAATCACAACCCAAAACAAAGTACATGTAAAAACATTGAAACTGGCAAAATAGGTTAAACCTCTGAACTTCCACCAGGGAAGTGGGACCAGGTGCTCTGAAAGTGTAAGCACCTCTTGTTTAGCTAGCTATACTAGTCATGTATGTAATGAAAGAAACATTGAACCATGGGAGTCAAATATATCCAGGATAATTTCGGATACAGAGATGTCATGTGCTACTTTTGAATTTTTATGAAATGATATAATTCAAAAGTAGCACATGACAGAGACATCATGCTTATCAACAATATTGTGATGACGGTCATTAAACTTTTTGAGGCCTTAATAAGCCTAGGCTTTCAATATCCTTGGGTCAACAATATATTTGTAAGCAGTTTGCTTCGTTGCATAAAGTTTCCATATTGGGAACAAGCTCTACCATAGCGTATTAATTAATTGGGAATAAATATACTTTAAACAGGAGAAGCAGGTATATTGCTGCATAGAAACGGAAATTTTACAATAGAAAAAGTGAAGTCGTCACGTTTGACAATGCCGAAATGGTAAATTATTTAAAAAATAGCCAGCTGAGCTTATGGCATGGTTAAGTGTACATGCGTCCTTGCTTTAAGTTTGTTCTCCTCTGAAACCATGGGGCCAATTGAAACCAAATTTGGTGTGGAAGGTCCCTAGGTGGAGTAGCTAAAACTTTGTACAAGGCAACCTTGTAAAAAATCTAAGATGACCGCCATTACTATCAATAGCAAAATCACTAAAATGGCCATTGTGCATTCAACTTGCCACCAATTTTCTTCAAATTTAAAATATAGAAAGTAGATTCCTAGCTATATAACAAATGTAAAGGGTTTTTCATTTACCTAATTTAAGCAAATTAGGTCAAATTTTGCCTGCTGAGCATTACAGGTCCTTTTGGGCCTCTTGTTTACATTTGCACTTTTTTGTTTAGTATTTTAGCTGTTTATAAATTATATACTGCAGCTAGACTTTCGATATTTTAGATGTAGCATTCTTAGAACAAGTTATAACTAAATAGCAAAAATTTTGCATATTTGCCATAACTGCTAAAAATTTAGACATTCTTTTAATTAATGTAATTGACCATTAACACTTTGCATGAGATATGTACACACCTTCAGATGAGCGTTAAGGCCCATTTTAATAATAAAATACATTCAAAAATGACATATGACAAAGAGCAATATTTCTCAATTTTAAAAGTCATTTCAAATTCATCTCATAACAAAATTCTGCATCCCTGAAGACAATTTCAAGAAAGCCGTTAACTATTGCTGGTTGCCGAGCCATTTTTGAATTATAATCCATTTAATCAACACACAAAAAAATCTATAAACCATGAGAATAAATAATTCAAGGCTAAATACGTTATTTCTGTCATATTCTGATTTTGAATTTTATTAAAATAACGCATTCAAAATCAGCACATGACAGTTCATATTTTTTTTTAGTGACACCGATTTTGAATGTTGTCGCCATTGGAAATTAATTCTGTATGTTAGAATACCAGACAGTTATTCCGATTGTAGTGTCATGTGCTACTTTTGAATTTTTATAAAATAATGCCGCATTCAAAAGTAGCGCAATTTTTTAATGTACTTTATGATTAAATTTTAAAAAAAAATGGTATATGACAGTTGAATCAGCAGTGAAGAAGCTAGATATTTTAATTGAAACTAACGAATAAGTATTTATATAAGTACTTATATAACCATAGAATATACACTAGCTTAGCGACGTACATAAATGTATATTTATTTACCTTACTTCAGAGAAAGCAACAAAATATATATATATTTTACAGATTTTCAAAAGGACATGTAGGTCTGAATTCATCTATTTAGAGAAAGAAAAAAATATTTTACAGATTTTCAAAAGGACACGTAGGCCTGAATTCATCTATTTAGAGAAAGAATAAAATTTTTACAGATTTTTCAGGCCTTTTTTGAAAACGAGTACAAATCTAGCTATTATTAAAAATTGACTTACATGGACCGAGTCGTTACTAAAAATCCCTGTTTCGGCTCCATTCCAAGTTTGTTTTATTTTTTATTCTTTGGGTGACAAAAAGCAATTTTGATGGGTCATTTACAATGGTAAAACTGTCGCGGTATTTTATTTACATAACGGACTACCATGATTTGCGTAGGTTAGTGCAGTTCAACAACGGGTTGATTTTTTTGTAACAGGAGCTGGTAACTTGGATGGGCTTAATTAATTTGATAACTTGAAAATGAAATATTGCTGAACAATGAAGTAAACTGGCCAAAAAGTTGAAAACAAAACAAAACAAGCATCAGTCTAGTGTTTCTGACTTTTCACGAGCAGGCGTAAAAAGTTTGATGGAGTTATACCAGATATGGGTTTAATAGTAATGTCATATACCATTTTTTGAATTTAATCATAAAATACATTTAAAAAAATGGTTTATTATACCATTTTTTGAATGTATTTTATGATTGAATTCAAAAAATGGTATATGACAGTAACACAAGTTATTGAATACTAAAAAAAAGTAAAATTGTCGAAAATATCACGGAGCAGCTGGGCTACACCGTTATTCAGACATTTGTATCACCCATTATCTTATGAAAGTTAATATAATTTATTTGGTAACGTTGTTATTAGTAGTATTTACTAAAAATACTAAAAATTCAATTCTTTCAAGTTTGCAAAATTATTCGGCATAAATTGAAAATGTATCCAAATGATTTCGTCTTTCTTGAAATACATAAATATTATATATACTATTAATTCATTAAAAAATTAAGCATTTAAATTATATTACAGTCCTTTAACTGTAAAATGTGCTAAATTCAGGGTTATTAATTTTTCACAGAATTTCTTTGGTTACACAACGTATTCCGATAGTTTATGTAAGCATTTTAGAAAGCTAGTACTTGTGCTTTCGTAATCCTTTTCCGGCTTGAATCATTCGGGATATCTTCGGTGAAGGACGCAAAATGTACGCATGCGTGGATTCCTGACTGTTCTATTGATCAGGTTAGACAAGATAATCGTATTTTTTTTTTAAAATCAAAGTTGACGACTTATAAATAATTTTCCAGATTTTTAAAATATTGTGTATATAAAGCAGGTAATAACTTTCAAATTGAATCTATTCTTTCTTTTTTTCTAGGGTAAATGTATAATTTTACAATCCTAATCTCCCCCATTAGTGGTATGATCAGAAACTGAACTTTATTGTGACGTCACAATTTTCTGTCCTTTTATTCATCGCAGTTTTGATCACCATTGGAAAGCTGAACGCTCCAAGAAAAATCGAAAAATGTGAGTATATTTCTATGTATCTTTACCGTATGTTTATGTAATTATGTTTTTAGGGTAAGAGTTAATTCCGTGGAAGTTATTTTTTGCCGATCAGATTTGTACTTGCATTTAAATCATTAATTTATAAGCTTTCAATGGGAGTGTTTTCAAGGTCAAAATTTTAGCCGGCTTAAATTTTGTCATTGAAAGTGTTGTATAACTTCTGATCGTTACGTAATGACTAAAGTCTAAAAAATTGCACTGGAAGGATTCTGTTACTTAAACAAGCAACTTTAAGTTATGTTTCATTTTGAATGTACCTGCAATTTTATTTTTTATGATGTGATGCAAGACAAGACACGTGTGACACCATTCAATTTCTTTAAATATTTGTCTTGTCAAAAGTCAATCAATTTACGTTTTCCCATTTGGTTTCTATTTTAAATATGTATTTTTTAATCCCGATTTTTTTCTGGACAGATTTTTATGAAGTTTTTAAGTAAAGATTAAAATTAGATAGATCTACATATGCCAATTAATCTGATGTCCATTCTATAATTATCATTATATGGTTGAAAAAAAATTATGTGACAATTTAATCTGAAAGAGTGCTGCAAAACCTTTTAACCTTGGTCATCCTTCAATTTATTTTAAAAGTTTCAAATTTGATAAAAAGATACAAAATAACAAATAACTCGCAGACAAACAATTGAAGTTATTGAAAAACTTATTGAAGTTATATAAGTTTATGTAAATGTCGTTTGTTTAATAAATTATGATTTCACAAAGAAAGCAAGGGAATTACATAACAGGGTTATAAAATACTTCCGATACTATGATTCAGTTTGTTTGTGACAGTGAAGTATGTCCAATTTCCATAGAAAATCATATTAAACTGAGTTTGCTGTCATAACACATCAGTGCACAATCTTTAATGCATTGGAGATGATGACTTTTACCTGTAAAATGACTTCATTCCAGGTATTTGTTATGTAATCAAATATAAACACTTGCTAATCCATGTCCGAATCACAATCCAAAAGCAAAGTAAAAACTTTGGAACTGACAAGACAGGTTAGACAAAAAAAGTCACATGTGAACTTCCATTAGGGAAGTGAGACCGGGTGTTCCGAAAGGGTAAGCACCTCCTGTTTATCTAGCTACACCTGCCATGTGTGTAATTAAAATTGTGTGAAAGGAACATGGAACTATGAGACGTCAAATATATCCAGGGCAATCATTTCCTATACCAAAGGGCCACACAAATGTAAGGTTGATAATCACAATTCACATGGAACACTGGCTAATCCCATGTTAAAAAAATGCTGATAAATTACATGCAATCTTATCTGATGCTTTCAATCATTTTGGATTTTTCATGAAACTTTCACACAATCTTTGTGATATAATGTAGATGTGCACCTCCTATTTAAAAATTTGATCAGATGGATTTTTTGGGAGCTTGTGGCTCACAGTTTTTCTAGTTTTCTATTGGAATTGCAGAGTTTGTGAAAATCCAAACTTGTACAATTATTTGATAACATTGATTATTGGTTCATTTACTTTTTAATTAAAACCAAGTTGTGACTTAAAATCCTTTGTGTTTTATATTTTATTGATTCAATAGTATTTGGATACTACCTTGAGCATGCTATGCATTATGAATTTATTCATCACTGAAAAATTCAAATCTGTTGCATATATAGAAAAAACGGATTGATTATTTACACTTAAGGCCGTATAGTCCTTAGAAAAAAAGTTCACAACTCATATTGATCAATGGATTGATAAATTTGTGCAAAATGAGTTCAACAGATGTTTGTATACAGTTGTAGACCTAATAAGTTAGTCATTGTCTAGTAGACTAGACTACTAAGCTTAAGGACTCATTGATGTGACAGAGGGTTAGGAATACAATGCTTTCCCTTGGATAGGATATCATTTCATGGCATAATTGTCATTTGGCAACTGGATGTATCAAGAGAATGTGAAACTGAATATCTTGTAACCAAAATCGCTTGGGCATGTCTCCACTTTAAGTCTTAAGTTGGATTCATTCATATAATTGAGTTTTATTTACTTGATTACAGATATGTATATGTGACTGTAAAATAATTTTCTGTCTTTTATTTTGCAGGGGAGACTTAGAAAAGGGAAAGAAAACATTTGTAACAAAATGCTCTCAATGTCACACCGTAGAGAAGGGAGGTAAACATAAAGTAGGTCCAAATCTTGGCGGTTTGTTTGGACGTAAAACTGGACAAGCTCCTGGATATCCTTACACTGATGCCAATAAAGACAAAGGTATTAATATATTATTATCACCTGTTATCTCTGGGCACTCTGGTTTTCCCTTCTGTTTATAAACTGACCATCTCAATATCAGTGTCACAATCTTCATGATAGGGACATTAACCCCATTGTTCACTGTTCTATAAACTATATGTTCATTTATATGTAAGACAGGACTCTCTCTCTCTTGGATAAAAAATTTTGAATTGTGAATGGGGCAGAATATCACCCTATAAAGACCCTAACAAGAGCCATGCAAGGGATTAAACAAAAGTCTCAAGAAAACTTTTGTTGCTGAAATTCACACTGCACATAGTTGCAATATTTCCAGGGTAATTGATACATGTAGTTTTATTTCCCAGTCATATTTTTAAAAAAAATTATTTTGGTCTGTTATTGCAAGTATAACTAGAAAATAGATAATAATTTTAAATAGATTTTCAGATGTGCATTACTCCATTTGTCAGCTTGTTGCAGTGGTGTACTCTATAGACTCTAGAATTTGTAGTATCTGTAACAAAAAAAAATCAGTACACACTTGACTCTATCATTTGAATGGAAATTGCTAGTTTGTCCTTGAAATCTGATCTGGAGTGGACCTGTAATAAGGCTCTGTATTCTTGCTGGAATGGCATGAATCTTTCGACTTCTTTGACTGTATAATACATCTAATGATAATACTTTATTAACATTAATTCAATTTATTTTTATTTTTTGATTAGGTATTGTATGGGGAGAAGACACCCTCATGGTTTATCTGGAAAATCCAAAGAAGTACATTCCAGGAACAAAGATGGTGTTTGCTGGAATTAAGAAGAAGAAGGAACGGGAAGACCTGATTGCCTACCTTAAATCTGCGTCATCATGATGATAATTACAATTAGGATTTAAAAACTATTTTTATACATACATACTCCTTTGAACTCGGTGTGATAGCATAAAATATGTGAATTTTGATATTTATGATCTTTTCAATAGATTTAAACGTAAATTCAAATATTTCATGCCAAAATTAAAGATATACAATGTGTTGGTTCGTAACCAGTTTGAATTTTAACGTCGATTTTTAACAAAGAGATTACTAAAAAAAATAGTTTCATGCCATTGAATAACAACATTGAAAATTTAAGAAGACTTTAGCGATGAACACATCTAGTATTTTAAACTTGGATCTGTGTTAGATATATCAGGTTGCCGTTTTTAATCATAAATTATTGGTCAGTTTAGACTTGTAGAGAACATGTCATCAGTGTGTGTTTTTTTGTTTTTAATAAAAAAATTTGCCATTTTAAAGAAAACTTGTCTTTGTGTATTAGTCATAATGGATAGAATTAAATTCTTTGTGTTGTTTCATTTGTAAACTTATATAACTTTTGAAGTTTTCTTTGCTTTACAAATGACTACTGCTGTAGCTCTGTTGGTAGAGTGTTCACTCCATAAGTGGGGCGTGGTGTATTCCAACCCCGACCAGAGACTTGAAAGTGGGTGTTTTTTGCCACGTCCTCGGGATACGAAATAAAAGTTTCTGTTCTTTTGGGTGGCATCCGGTGTCGTGGTATGCGTGGCACGATAATGAAAGCTGCTATATATTGCCATTAACACAATGCACAGGCAAAATTTCTGCATCTTTGCCTATACTATAGCTTGCGAGGTCTCGATATAAGTGAAATACTCTTCAGGGGGTTTAAACATAATTTTCGACTAAACTTTCCTTCATTTGTTAACTTGTACAAAGTTTTGAATCTTTCCTTTTACAATTGAAACAAAAGAACCAACTTGAAATTAAGGAATGCTTCTTTGTTTATAAATTTAGCACTAGTATTTATTTAAACCAATTAAAGAAGTAACTGTTTTTAGAAAATATAGTAAGGATTAAGGAGCAATTATGAAACTTGACTTTTCAAAATCTCTGTAATATAACATAATTCGGAGAAAATCTGGTGTCTTGACCGAGTGGTCTAAAACATGCTCTTAGAAATCACCTTACCTCACACTAAATACATGTAGGTTTAAATCCCAATGAGATGGATCCAAATGTGAGAAAGTTTGTGAAACCGCTCCTTAAAGTTAAATGTCTGTGGATTTCTGAGTTATCCAATTTCCTCCACTATCTCAGCACTTTCATTCTCAATATAAGTGAAAGAATCTTGACTGGGGCGTTAATCCCCATCACTCTGCTCTGAGCAAATTGATAAACATGACATTTGATTGCGAGTCCAAGATGTTCCTCATACTCAGAAAATCAATATTGAGTTGTCCTATGAATTTCACAGATCATATTGACAATTATGACCATATTCAGGCATGGCATGTTAGAGAACCCTACCTGGATATCGCCCAGCAAAGGTAAACATAAATTTCTGTCGCTTTACATATACATGTAGCTTGCAATGTTTTGATATGTTTTAAAAATATTCTTGACTGGGATGTTAAAACCCATTCAATCAATCAATTTTTCTGTTTACTTTGATCTTGCTGGTGATGGAGAAAATAATTTTGCATTACTTGTGATGCCACTTATGGTGAATACAAGCAGATAAAGGCAAATAACATTGACCTGTCTGCTTGACCTTTAATTTAAATATTTACTATGGACTAGCACATTCACATATTGTAATCACAGGTTCTTGTTTTGTCTTTATACACAGATTCATGCAATGTTTATGTCTTAACTGCCAATCCAAACACTACCCATGTAAAGAGTGGATCCTCCTATATGAATTTTCTTAATGAAAGGTCAAGCAGACAGGTCAATGTAGTTTGCCTATAGAAATAATTCTGGAAATTAGAAATATAAATGTTTATTTATCTATTGATTTTAGGCTAGATATTCACAGGTTACTCAAAAGTGGGGTTTGACCCCTGGGGGCATAACATAAATATCAAATCTAGACACTGTTACATAATGTTGTTTAACACACTAGGTATGACACAAGGTTTCATAATACCAGAGGCATGTCTTTAATATATACTAGTATTAATTATATAAGGGTAGACATAGTAGGTTTACCTAGGAGTTAAAGATACTTAAATTTTTGGGTTTTAATGGATGTAATTTTTTTTAGATTCTCATATATAAAAGTTTTTTTATAAAAAAAAAATTAAAATTAAATAATGCTGCATGTACACTATTAAAGGTGAAAGTTTTAATTTTATTTATTTATTTATTTTTTATTTATTTTTTTTATTTATTTATTTTTTTTTTTTGGTGCATGTGTTTTATGCCCAAGTAAGAATTTCTAATTTATATTGAGGTGGTCAATTCAGGAATCATAGAGGAAACCGGATTGCATATTGCCCTGAGCACAATGCACCTTCACCTATAGCTGGTGATCATGGCTCAATATTAATGAAATATTCCTGACTGGTAAATGTAAAAGTCAATTCAATCAATCAATCCTTTTTGTATCTAGAAAGTTATAAATATTTGTAGCCTTTAATTTGACACTTTCTGTCAAAGTGGGCTATTGAGCTTTTCATTCTTAACATTCTATAGGGCACTTTTTTGGTCCTATCTTTCATCAAACTTCCACAACATTCATGGTCATTTTTACTCTAATGCTAGGTCAAAATTATATTGGTCATATTGAGTGAAAAAGAAGGTAAATATGTTGATCCATAACCAAAACATTTTATTTATAAGAATACTGACAAGTTATACGAAAATCAGATCAATATTACAGACGTTTATCATCAGGAGATGATCGGTACTATGGATTTGAGTAGTAAAAATCTTGATCCAAGTTCCAGTAAAGTTTTATCAATGTAACAGGAGCTATCGTCTGGAAACCATCCACCAATCAGATTGCACTATCCCCATTAATTATGCACAAATTATGTTATTCCTTAACTTGACCCAAGTACTCTGGCAATAAACAGGAATTTCATATCATCATCATTCACAGATTTTGTTACATTGCACTTGACTGAGGTGGGAATAAGTATAATGAAAAAGTTTCATTGAAATCTGATCAATATTTCAGAAGTTATCTTAATGCTGTGGTTGCGGCCACAGATGGCGTAGTGGTTCAACAGTGTCCCTCACAACTCACAAGTATTGCAGGGGACACAAAAATATTAATATGTAGACAAACAAAACTTTGTAAAAAATCTTAATATAATGTAACATTTTGAGTTTGTGTTAAAATCATACAAATGATTAAACAGAGCTTTATATGTAAATTTTTACAAAATTAAATTGATATTATACTTTCTCCTTGTATAAATTGATTATCAAGAAAAATATACAACTTTCATTACTTACAGCGCCTTTCTTTACATTTGATAGCTCGCTTGCTAAAACTTCCTGTTCATTTATCTAAAAAAAAACAAGAGGCCCATGGGTCTGATACGCTCACCTGATAACTAATGACTAGCTGATAGATTTAAAGAAAACACAGATACTAAAACCCTAATGACTTTTTTTTTACAAAAAAAAATAAAATTAACAATAATAATAATTGAATAGCTTAGCAAGACACTTGTTATTCAAAACAAGAATGGCATTCCCAGAGAAATAAAGGAAAATGTTTTCATAATAGATAGAATTATCGGAGGAAAAGGTGCCATACATTGGAAAGGAACTATATCCATATTCTACAAGTCATATTACGATGGACTAAATAATAAGTGGTATTCTATCCATAACAAAGCATTTTGATGACAAATATGTAGTATGGAGAATTAAATCATCTTGAAATTTAGTGTTACTTATCAAAACCTGGTACATGTACATCCATTGCTTATTCTCAAAACATTTTAATGACAGATATTTGAAGTCATCATAAAGACATAAAGTTTATAAACTATTCTAAGCTTGGTATAACAAAAAGCTTCCATCTATAATCCATCCAGTGTTATTTTTTCCAATGAATTAAAAGAATCCTCCCATGGGGAGTTAACACACAGTATACTGTTGAGGACACTTGTTGGTGCCTTATGTCCCAGAGGGGATGAAGAAAATAAGTAAGTAAACTGTTCATTCATCCATTGCAAAACAGCAAGGTCTTTTTAATAAGTTACCGACAATATACCATCCATTCAAAACTGACAGTTCTTAAAGATATTGCATTTGAAGATATTAATGTCCCGTCATAACAAATGTAGAGACAATACAGACAGTCCTCCTTGTATATTCACAAAGACAAGTAGAGTAGTGACAGTGCAATGCAATGCCAAGACTCAGACCAAGTTGCTCAAACATTTCTGCTCAATAAACATGATAAATGGCTAGTGAAAATTATTAAACAAGAGTTTATCTTGGTTTCTTGGTCCATTTCAGTGAAAATTTCAAAATGTTTGTACAACACCAAGTTATTAGAATAACTTCTCAGCATTTCAAAATAAATGGCTTTGCAGATGACAGACTTTCACTAAACGAACTGGTAACCCAATAAGATCTTTGATAACCTGGCCTTGAATAATGCAGTGCCTGACATGAACCATTCCCAGAGCATGTTGACTTCCTAAGTTATGATGTGTTAAGTATCCACTTCTTCTGTTTCCTCTCCTTCCTGCTCATCCTGTGTGGTCTTCTCTGCTTCTTTATATTCTTTTTGAAGGCAATCTAGTGTATCTGGAAACATAAAACCAAGTTTCTTGAATTATGTATACCGGGTACAGTTAAACCTGCACGTAAGACCACCTCTATCAGGGATTTTTCTGGGTATCCACTGGGTCCATTAAAGGGACCCATTCCCAATGCAAAAAAACATACATTTTTCCCAATTCTGTAGTAAATAAAATCCCAATTAGCTATTATCAATTTTTTGAGAAAAAAAAATTCACAAGATCATCAACACCATATTCGGAGGATATCTCGTTCTGATAACGATTTCATTCTAGATTTACAGCGGCGTGGAAGGGCCAAACGAATTAGATTTTTTTTTTTCATTTGGCCCTTCCACGCCGCCGTATATATTAACCCACATTTTTTCTGGATGATTTATATAGAGACAAAAGAGACAGTGCTATTTTGCTGTGAACACCGATATAATTTGTTCAATTACCAGTATTCTAGTGGTCTAGTATTTCTAATATGTTGTTGTGATTTTTCCCAAAATTACATATTTGTTGAGCATTTTCCCAATTTCATCCCAAGGTCCTTTTCCCAAAAAGGTAAGAAAAATCCCTGTCTATATAAGGACCAACTACTTTTAAAGGCCAGTAAAATTTTATCTCCATAATATTGAACCTCTATCTAAGGGCTACTGCCCATAAAGGTCACTTTTACTGGTTCACTTGGGTGGCTTTTATAGACAAGTTTGACTGTATTGCAAATTTTCAAAAAGCCTGATCTATACATGTACTTCTCTAATCCATTTTAATTAAAAAATCTTGGGCCAAAGAAAAAAAATATATGTTTCCACTCCACCTCTGAGGGCGATCACTATCCTAGGACAGATAATTTGGCCTAAAATGAATATTGATTTTGTGAATTATTAAACATCAAATGAATAAAACAGAAAGGATGCTTGATATTCCAGTATAAATTTGATCAAAATAACACTAGTTTGTTTGAAACTCTGCTACTTTCATCACAATAGCCAAAAGTTAAACTTGAAACCCATGGTCTTCAGTTTAGTGGCTAAACTGACACACCATTTTCTTTCGACTTACTTTTACACTGACTAAACATCTTATCCTTGTCTGTTAAGAAGTATAAATTACTGTTCTTCTGTTGTTTATAAACTTTCTGAAAAAAAAACAACAAGAAATATAAATCAGTTATTGGTGCCTGCCCATCCAAAGTTGGGAGTTTCATGATCAGTGATGTATTTCTGACTAGTCTCTCTCTCTCTCTCTCTCTCTCTCTCTCTCCGAAGTTGGGAGTTTCATGTTCAGTGATGTATTTCTGACTAGTTTCTCTCTCTCTCTCTCTCTCTCTCTCCAAAGTTGGGAGTTTCATGATCAGTGATATGTATTTCTGACTAGTCTCTCTCTCTCTCTCTCTCTCTCTCTCTCTGAAGTTGGGAGTTTCATGTTCAGTGATATGTATTTCTGACTAGTCTCTCTCTCTCTCTTTCTCTCTCTCTCTCTCTCCAAAGTTGGGAGTTTCATGTTCAGTGATGTATTTCTGACTAGTTTCTCTCTCTCTCTCTCTCTCTCCAAAGTTGGGAGTTTCATGTTCAGTGATGTATTTCTGATTAGTTTCTCTCTCTCTCTCTCTCTCTCTCACTCTCTCTCTCTCTCCAAAGTTGGGAGTTTCATGATCAGTGATGTATTTCTGACTAGTTTCTCTCTCTCTCTCTCTCTCTCTCTCTCTCTCTCCAAAGTTGGGAGTTTCATGTTCAGTGATGTATTTCTGACTAGTCTCTCTCTCTCTCTCTCTCTCCAAAGTTGGGAGTTTCATGTTCAGTGATATGTATTTCTGACTAGTCTCTCTCTCTCTCTCTCTCTCTCTCTCTCTCTCTCTCTCTCACTCCAAAGTTAGGAGTTTCATGTTCAGTGATGTATTTCTGACTAGTCTCTCTCTCTCTCCAAAGTTGGGAGTTTCATGTTCAGTGATATGTATTTCTGACTAGTCTCTCTCTCTCTCTCTCTCACTCCAAAGTTGGGAGTTTCATGTTCAGTGATGTATTTCTGACTAGTCTCTCTCTCTCTCTCCAAAGTTGGGAGTTTCATGTTCAGTGATGTATTTCTGATTAGTTTCTCTCTCTCTCTCTCTCTCTCCAAAGTTGGGAGTTTCATGATCAGTGATGTATTTCTGACTAGTTTCTCTCTCTCTCTCTCTCTCTCTCCAAAGTTGGGAGTTTCATGTTCAGTGTTATGTATTTCTGACTAGTCTCTCTCTCTCTCTCTCTCTCTCTCTCTCCAAAGTTGGGAGTTTCATGTTCAGTGATATGTATTTCTGACTAGTCTCTCTCTCTCTCTCTCTCTCTCTCTCACTCCAAAGTTGGGAGTTTCATGATCAGTGATGTATTTCTGACTAGTCTCTCTCTCTCTCCAAAGTTTGGAGTTTCATGTTCAGTGATGTATTTCTGACTAGTCTGTCTCTCTCTCTCTCCAAAGTTGGGAGTTTCATGTTCAGTGATGTATTTCTGACTAGTCTCTCTCTCTCTCTCTCTCTCTCTCCAAAGTTGGGAGTTTCATGTTCAGTGATATGAATTTCTGACTAGTTTCTCTCTCTCTCTCTCTCTCTCTCTCTCCGAAATTGGGAGTTTCATGATCAGTGATATGTATTTCTGACTAGTCTCTCTCTCTCTCTCTCTCTCTCTCTCTCTCTCCGAAGTTGGGAGTTTCATGTTCAGTGATGTATTTCTGACTAGTTTCTCTCTCTCTCTCTCTCTCTCTCCGAAGATGGGAGTTTCATGATCAGTAATATGTATTTCTGACTAGTCTCTCTCTCTCTCTCTCTCCGAAGTTTGGAGTTTCATGTTCAGTGATATGAATTTCTGACTAGTTTCTCTCTCTCTCTCTCTCTCTCTCTCCGAAATTGGGAGTTTCATGATCAGTGATATGTATTTCTGACTAGTCTCTCTCTCTCTCTCTCTCTCTCCGAAGTTGGGAGTTTCATGTTCAGTGATGTATTTCTGACTAGTTTCTCTCTCTCTCTCTCTCTCTCTCTCTCTCTCTCGAAGATGGGAGTTTCATGATCAGTAATATGTATTTCTGACTAGTCTCTCTCTCTCTCTCTCTCCGAAGTTTGGAGTTTCATGTTCAGTGATATGTATTTCTGACTAGTCTCTCTCTCTCTCTCTCCGAAGATGGGAGTTTCATGTTCAGTGATATGTATTTCTGACTAGTCTCTCTCTCTCTCTCCAAAGTTGGGAGTTTCATGTTCAGTAATATGTATTTCTGACTAGTCTCTCTCTCTTTCTCTCCGAAGATGGGAGTTTCATGTTCAGTGATATGTATTTCTGACTAGTCTCTCTCTCTCTCCAAAGTTTGGAGTTTCATGTTCAGTGATATGTATTTCTGACTAGTCTCTCTCTCTCTCTCCAAAGTTGGGAGTTTCATGTTCAGTGATATGTATTTCTGACTAGTCTCTCTCTCTCTCTCTCCGAAGTTGGGAGTTTCATGTTCAGTGATGTATTTCTGACTAGTCTCTCTCTCTCTCTCTCTCCAAAGTTGGGAGTTTCATGTTCAGTGATATGAATTTCTGACTAGTTTCTCTCTCTCTCTCTCTCCGAAATTGGGAGTTTCATGATCAGTGATATGTATTTCTGACTAGTCTCTCTCTCTCTCTCTCTCTCTCTCTCTCTCTCCAAAGTTGGGAGTTTCATGTTCAGTGATATGTATTTCTGACTAGTCTCTCTCTCTCTCTCTCTCCACTGCGGTAGCTCAGTTGGTAGAGTGCTCGCTCCGTAAGTGGGAGGTCGTGGGTTCGAACCCCGGCCAGGTCTGACCCAAGACTTAAAAGTGGGTAGTGACTGTTCTTTCGCCAAGCACTCGGCATTACGAAATGAAAGTCACGGTTCTTTCGGATGGGAACTTAAAATAAACGAGGTCCCGTGTCACGGTGGGCTTGGCACGCTAAAGAACCCTGCTGTATAATGCCATAAGCGCAACGCACAGGCAAAATTTCTGCACTTTCGCCTATAGATGGCGACGTCTCGATATAAGTGAAATATTCTTGACTGGGACGTTAAACACCATTACTCACTCACTCACTCTCTCTCTCTCTCCGAAGTTGGGAGTTTCATGATCAGTGATGTATTTCTGACTAGTCTCTCTCTCTCTCTCCGAAGTTGGGAGTTTCATGATCAGTGTTATGTATTTCTGACGTGTGTGTGTGTGTGTGTGTGTGTCTGTCTGTCTGTCTGTCTCCCCTCCCTCTGTCTGTCTCTCATTCTCTCTGTCTCAGTCTTTCTCCCTCTGTCTCTGTTTCTCTCCCCTAAACATAACAAAAATATATTGTAAATCAAGAGACTGTAGCTCTTTCAATATTTTTCACATGAATTCACTAGCCTATCAGACTGAGCTAGAGCAAATATTTAATACTATACATTTTATTTGCAACTGTCTCACTGTCATCCAACAATTTGTAAACAAAGTATAGGGATAACTTTAAATGTTCCTTTTATGAAAATTAACAAAAGCAAAAAATCCTGATTTATACAAGAGGTGTTACTCTTCCACAGCACCTGGCCTCACTTCCCTGGTGTATGTTTTCAAAGTTATGGGAGAGATTTGAATATAGACTGGTATGTTTGCATTTATTGGTTGGTTGGTTGGTAAAGTCTTTTCTATAAATTTCTTTTCTACACTATCTTTCATTATATGACCTCTCATTATTACTTTTTCCTTGTATAAATGACCAGACTGTTTTACATATCAAGAATAAACTATTATTGTCATTACTTACAGCGCCCTTCTTTATATTTGATAGCTCACTTGCTAATACTTCCTGCTCATTTATCTAAAAACAAAAAAGAGCAAACAATTCACTTTTTACTAAATCATTTTAGGCTATGTCTCTATATGGGGCCCATTTCCTTAGTTGAAAGATAAACATTTTCTCTTAAACTAACTTTAAATGATCTAGATATCAAAATTGTAAAAAAAATCAAATGTGGTAAGAGTGAAAATACTGGTTAAAGCAGAGTTTCAAACACTTTTCTTTTCGTAGTATTCATAACCAACCTGGTTTTTCAATTGAACTTGTTTCCGCCTGCTATCCATGCTTCTTGGTGTTGTGTAGCTGTTGGTTTAGTATTAGTTATCTCCCTTTATTTTTATAAAATCTTAAACGAAATCTAGAACAGTCATGAATCCGAAATTTGGCTACAGACATTGTTTGGTATATAAATCAAAAGATTGTATGACATGTATACAAATTCAGAAGTCAATCTCTGACAAACTATAAAATCTTAAATTGAATTATAGTTTTTCGGTATATATTTTTAAAACGCGTTTTCAACACCGTGACATAATGCGTTTTTAAGCCAGGGTGGTTATTAATGAAAAACACTTTCTTCAAAATGATTCATTTTATTAAGTTTTGTCGCTTTTGTTTGACTTGTCGGCATTAGGGAAATGTATAGTGTCGCAGTTGGAAATATAAAGGGAGACAAATAAATCACGGGACAAAATGTACGCATATTTATAATCTAAACATAAGTTACAGAAGAGCTTTCAAGAACTTTTGGTTATAGAGAGGAGTTGTGTTGATTTACACATATTGTACAGATACAACATTTACATACTTTATGTCCCATTTTCATTTAAATCTCAATTTTGATTTCACCCGTAACAGGTAGCTTCTTGAAACCAGGTGGTTACCCAGCCGGGGCATATCCGACCCCACTTGTTTCATAATGCTATTTTACGTCTTATTTCATTTGTTCATATTTCCATAAGCATTGTGTTGAATTACTAAGAGACATTAATAACAGTCCATTAGGCCTTATCGTGCTAATGTTGACTTCTGATATAATGCACCATCAGTGATCAGATCGTGTATACCGCTATTGTAGATATGACAGTATGAGGGGCGTAGCTTACTATAAGGCAACGGAGGCAGGCAACTGCCTCGGTAAAAATCAGATCGTATTTGTATTAAAGTTTTTTATCAGAGACACAAAGGTAATAGAAAAAAAAGATATAAAAAAATCTATACTTAACAGATATCGTCACTATTGATAAATTGCTGTCTTTTTGGCGACGGACTAAATGAAAATCTCCAGTAAAACTTCAGTTAATAATTGTTTTATTTGTTCAACTGTATATGCAAAGTTCGATTTCGGCAAAGTTAACGTTTTGAGTTTTTGACAATGTTTATGAACATGGAATGGTATGTTTTTATTTAATATAATTCATTAGTTTCCTTTAATATTTACTAGTATCATTTAACAACAAATATCTGGTTAAAGTGTCACCATATTGTACAATTTTTTAGTAATCCATTTAAGCCATTTTTTAGCATACCCACCTGCCCACGAACCCCTAGATTTTAAGCGTCTTCTTTGACAATTCTACTTTTTTGTCTTATTCTTAAGCAAATCAACACTTTTATAAGCGCTGTGCAAAATAGCTTATGTCAGGCTTGAAATAATTTCCACACAATGTAATAACCTGGAAGATGTTACTCTCAGAACAGGTGCTTTGTTAAATGCTTAATGTTATTTGTACACTGTATATCAGTCTTCTTAAAACACTCGAATTCATAAATATTTTTATATTTATGTGTGGAACCATTCATTAAATCCTTTGAGTAGTTATCTAGTCTAAATTAAGCTAAACAAACGACGAATTACAACTTTCCGGATATAGGTCAAATGCATTTTTCTATTTGTGGATTAGTCATTGCAAGAGTTATCACCCTTTGTCAATCGGAAGTCGCACTGTGTCGCTTATTACCATAGTGATACCCACTGTTAAATGGTTGCACATATGAAAATTACTTAGTTTACAGCATAAATAGCCCACACGGCGACTATATTACCAACCAGAGCTTAGTTTCTTTTGCACTGACAAAAATGAGTGCCATTACATCGATTTCAAGGTAATTTTTCCAGGTGTTCAATCACCGAAACTGACAAATTACATGAGGATCCAAATTTATCTGTATAATTTTAGACATCTATCCATGTGTCTGTACCTGTGTTGATACGTCATAGAATCTCTGTTGGCTTTGATGCGACGGAGTTTTCACCACCACGAATAAATTACCAATCCAATTCAAATATATTATCTTTATGTATTAAATGTTGCTGATTGTCACTCTTGGAATGAAACTGGCATGAAATTTGGAAGTCCAGTAGATCAAGTTACTTTACCAACCGGTTATTTCCAAATAAAAAATTGAGTTTTAACCATTTGGTAGACAACAAAATGGTACTACTTGTATGTGTATGATAAACAGAGTGGTCATTGTTATATTGCAACAGGGACTTGGGAGAAGATCGAACCCAGGACCTCCGCACTATAGTCTATGGGCGAGTGCTCTACCACTGAGTTACCCAGACTGCTACATTCCTCCCACGTTATGTTTTAGTTTCCCACAGTCCTAAGTGGGAAATCTCGCCCAAATTTCCGAGGATGGACTTATACATGGTTACCACATTGCCAGTCCATCACTTCCGAGGGTCACACTGACCACTGTAACAGAAAGGAGAAAAAAATGCAGGGTTGGACCGGGGTTCAATCCTGGACATGCCACACTTTAGGCAAGTGCTATACCACCAATATACCCAGACCGCTACATTGCAAATGCAACCTGATTTGGGCTTCAAAACACGAGACATGAATCCCCAGCCTTGCCCAGTGGATTGCCTGTTTTAATGGAAATGACTATAACAGTTTTCTTTTCTGTACTTCAGTATTAGCACATCAGAAGTAGTGGCAGATTCTTCTCAAACAGTGCCAACAACTCAAGAAATCCCAACAGCCAGTGATGTAGCTCTAAGATTTATTGATAGTATAGGTGTGTATTTTTATATAGCTTGATACATCTGTAGCCTAATTTGGGGTAAAATAATTTTAGATTGATCCAGATCATGAAAATTAAATTTTTGAATTAATACTTAAGTGAACTGATTTTAGTTATTTCCGTGATGATACAGTACAGCTAAAGCAAGTCCACCAACAAAATATATACAATCATAAAACACAAAATGATTCAAGAAGTTAACAGCATTTCCAGTCAATGTGAATTTCCTCAAACAAAGTTTGCAATAAAATTTGTACATGCTAAAAATAAATAGTAAAATACATTTAACATGTTTAAATGAAGTTAATCGATAGAATGCTTGTATTTGAACAACGAAAAACAATTTAGAAGTGTTTTATTTCATTTTGGCTAACAAGTTACTGCTCACAGCTTTAATCTATGATTATTTTTCTGTTTCAGTCCCAGAAGATGATTATAAATATTTAATGTTTGATGACAATTTGGTGACATCATCAGACACAGGAAAAGAACTTGGAGAATTTAGTGTATCCGTTGAACCAACAAACCATAAACACCAGGCATGTTTCCTTATCCATGCCAACAGCCATGGAGCCATAGACGGTGTACCTTGTGGTACATCAATAACCGCATATGTAGCACATAACTTAGAAACATTAGAACAACAACACCATGAATATGTTAAGGTAATGATTTGATAATAATTTAATTGTACATAAACTAATTGATGTATGGCCAGCCATGGTTTTATGTTCCAACACTGGTGGCCATCACAGTATCAAGGCAGCGTCACAGAAACCAATGACATACTAGTGTCACTGATGTCATTAAATGGCACAATTCAGGCAGAGTTTTCATTCTTTTTGTATGAAATTCAAGCATGCCAGGCCTTTGTCAGAATATTGTTGGCATGGCTGACGATCTGCCAATTGTACTTGAGTAATGAAGTTTAGCACCGTAGTCAAGACTCTTTCACTTATATCATGTATATGGGGATTGTAGGCTGAGGAATGGTGGGAGAAACAAAACCACCAACCTTCAGAGAGAAAACTGACCCACTTTTTCTTACTAGGATTTGTCCAGAGTTAACTCAAACCTAGGTGGTGAGAGGCCACATAATCTTTAATCATACTTTTATACCCTTTGGCCACTGATGCCCAAATCCTTTTAAGCATCTTGGTTATGTTTTTGTTTTAATTCAGGCCTTTATATTTTGACTATTTTCATCAGTTGGGGTAATTTTTCTTTTTGACCAAAAGAATCAATAATGCCCATTCACACTTTAAATTTTAAATAAATTCTAAATACAAAAAGAGTCAAAGGGAGGCAACTCATGAGGAAATATAAGTTGAACAATCTTCTTTGACTTTGTTGCAAAAACAGCTGTTCCCTTATACATCATGTTATTATATATATACATTGTATTTATTTGCAGCTTGAAAATTGTCCACTTGACAGGAAGACATTTATAGTAAAACAGGACGATGGTTTTGTTGTAAACAGAGTTATAACACAAGGAGAGGTACAGTGATTGATTTGTTAAATACAGTAAAACCTCGTTATAATGCCCCTCGAAATCTTTGCCACCTCGCTTATCACCACACTATTATTTTGAATTCCCAAAATTTATTTTGTTTATGTTTTTCGTTATCCGACTCCCCCAATTTATCGCCAAACCCCTTTATAATGCCAAAATTTGACTGAACAAGTGGTGGCGATTAATTGAAGTTAATCTATGAATACATCAGGTCATAGCTCATCTAAAAAATTCATCACCATCAACATCAGGCCAACACTTTTCCCTAATTCAATGACATGAAGTGACTATGCATACTAGCATTAGCAAATCCAAGCTGGCACCCATTAATTTGACAGCTAGTTTGGGTAGAGCCTTGTAAAATTAAATGATTTGTTCAAGCACATACAAGTCCCATGCAACCAGGCTTGGGCTCTGACACAGTATCCTTGAATCATGGGTGTGTGAGTCTTTCTCTATGAATACAAGTGGCAGAAGGATGTAGTCTTTACCCTCAAAATTTCACTACTATCAGTCCGAGATCCCTGTTTTTATTTAAATGTCTCAGAAAGAAAGTCATGATAAAAATTGTGATGGCATTAAATTGTTCTGTGTTTTGAAGAGTTGAGTACTATTGTTTTATGCCTCAGTCAAGTTCTATCACTTATGCCCTGATTGTCAGTTACAGGATGGTAGAGTAAACCAGAGTACCTGGAAAAAACCACCAGTGCTCACTCAGCAAGTGAACATAGAAACTTTGTAACACTAGTATCCACATGAGTGTAATTCAAAACCTAGACAGTAATAGGGGCTGTGATCTGTAAATAAGAGCCACGGACCAGTCGGCCACTTATGCCTTGGTCTGACTTTTTTTTAACTTTTTTTCCGTCTTCTGCTAGGAGAATCAGGCTGTTTACAAGTCCAACCCCCCATTTGCCTCTTGTCTGTTGCTACTTTGGTTGCCTCAGTCCATGTATCCCAGCTCTCTTTGCTCTCTTTCAATGCCTTGGTATACTAAGGATTAATACAGTTTATAAAGAATAACTCACAAATATTTTTATTCATTTATTGTTTAGGATATTCAAAGATCATCGAAGACAATTCCATTAGAACAGATGAAAGGTTTTATATCTGAAGGTAGGTTAATTTATTTTATTAAAATCTATGTAATTGCAACTTTCTAGACTTTACAAAATTGGTATCCTCTGAGATCTATACATGTATTTCACAGATTTGTTATTTTAAAAATTCTTGGTTTACACATGTGAAATTATAACCAGGATTTATCTGCCTCCATGTAAAATTGTGTCTGCTTCATAACTTTCAACTCTGAGGATGATCAAATTTGTACACTGTGTACCAACATGAGATGATTTGTTGCATGCTGTTTTTAGGTTAATGGTCAAAGGTCAAGGTAACAAGATCATGCTCTTAGACTAGACAGTTCTATTTTACATTTGGTAATAAATTAGTTTTTGTTCTGATTTTAAATCTATCGAGAAAAATGATAAAGGCCAGTAACTGCTCTAGATAAAATTTTCTTTTTTTTAGCTCATCATAGATAGCCGAAAAAACATCTTTTGACACGAGCTGTTATCTGTTTATTTGTTGTTTTTTTAGGTTCAAATCTACTCCTACATAGACTGTTGATAGAGAAAGATGTACCAGATAATTTAGAAATGTTATCTTTTGACTCAGACTGTAATCTTTGTTCAGCAGTTTATGTAAGTATAATTTACTTGCCCATGTTGCCTTATCTGTTAATGTGGATTCCAAAACAAGTTCCGTTTTGTAGGATAGAATATTTACATTTCATTTCATGCGGTTTCCTTTGGTAAATTTTACTGATGGTTGCAATTTTAATTCCAAGTTGCAAGGTGTCGGTAAAAGTCTATAACCAGCAAACATTGTATTTTATTTTTAAAAATTTGCCCACTCTGTGTATTTTATGAAAAACTATGGTGCCAATGGGATTGTCTTCCATTTGCAGAAAATATCCTTCTAATTAAAACTGAATGAAGTCCCCGAGTCATGCAGTGGAAATTATTCCAGTTGTGAACTAAGTTTTCACTTAATGAATTATCACATAGATGGAATTCATGTTATGGTTATACATATTATTAACAGAGGATATTTAACAGTGATATATAAATAGAACATTCATTTTGTCTTGTGATTGTGAAGTAGAAAAATCAACATTTATTTTATCATTTTACTCAAATAAAAAATGAAAAAAAAAAAAAATTAAAATTCCTACTTTATTGTTTAATGTTCCATTTATTTTATATTGCTGATCTAATAGTTTGAAAAACCTGTAACACCAGTGTGTGACAAGAAAAAGAAATTTGACAGTCATTTGTTTTGCGCAAAAATTTATACTGAGCGAAAATTATATTATGCTTGTTGTGTTAAAGTGCATATTTTAAAAATGCAAAAATTTATGCAGATACATGTATGTCTAAATTTCATATACCTAGAAAATAAATACATGCAAAATTAAATACATTTACATTTTTCATCTTGTTATTTTTAACAGCGCCCACTGGAGGACAGAACACAAACTGTTGATGGAACAGAAATCCGAGTATTTGGTGTGGAAAGAACTATAAACTCAGTAGCAGACTTACCAACCACTTGGCAATCATACTTTATCCAAGATGGGTAAATAATTTATTTATTACATTTTAAATGTTTGAGGTATTAAACTGTGAATCGTAAAATGACCATGATATAAAATTTTGAATAAATCCTTTTGTAAAAAGGACCTCAAACCTAGGTTCGAATCCCACTCTGAACAGATCCTAGTGTGGAGAGTTTATCAGTTCCTCTATATCTGTTACACTAAAAATAGTTTCATGCCATGGTCAGTGGTTCATGTGGTTTTCCTTCGGCACTCCAGTTTCCTCCACCATCCCTGAACTGATTGCCTCAATACTCATGTTAGTAAAGGAACCTTGACAGGGGGGTGTAAAACTCAATTACCAGTAGTCCATTGTTTTGTAAAGAAGTGTGCTGAAGCCATTTGTCATTTTTGAGGACTTTAATTTAGATGTCGGAAGGTTCTGACTGTCCACAATTGAGTATATCCAAATATCTTCCAAGCTTCCTCTGAAATTTACAATTT
This sequence comes from Anadara kagoshimensis, assembly GCA_021292105.1. Classification (NCBI taxonomy): domain Eukaryota; kingdom Metazoa; phylum Mollusca; class Bivalvia; order Arcoida; family Arcidae; genus Anadara; species Anadara kagoshimensis. The sequence goes on along the minus strand of CM037872.1, from coordinate 2,664,937 downwards.
GATACTAAATATGTCTAATTTGACGTTAGAAAAGTTTTATTAAGCATTCAAAAGAATTTTATTTTTAAAGCAATCAAAAGAATTTTATTTTTACAAGTCACAAAATAAACCCTCAGAATATGCTGATAATGATTCTAAAGTATATTCTGAAATTTTCTTTATTTTATCAGACATTTGAGTAGTAGAGTCCAAGTTGGATCACCTGTAACAATGAAACTTACAAAAGTCCCACAATTAATTGAGAGAGGTAAATTTATAGAAACAGTGTTTGTTAAAATTCAAGTATTGAAGATTTTGTCATTTCAAAAAATTGTGTTAAAATGATTATTATGCTTGTTTAATGAAATGAAGTGTTAGTTTGTTTAAATTAAACATGGTTTGTAATGTTGTAAACTGGTTGTACGGCATAGCATAGCATAACATAGATATTACATTGTTGTAGTATAGCTTCAATTTACAAGGCAAGGTCCGTCACCAGACATTTGGTGTTTTGGCATTTCTGAAAATTGCGTTAGGTATTATATATAAGATCATAACCCAATAAGAAATTGAAGTCTAGTTAAACATTGTTAAAGTCTTGAGACATTAGTTTTTATGGAACTGAGAAATTGAAGAGAAAGAGTTGAAAGAAAAAGTTAGAGCGCCATTTGAAAAACAATATGCCATAAGTAAAGTTAAAATAAGCTACACTGCATGTTTATGGCAAGGCTGTATCCTTTAAATGATTTGATTTTAGTTGAAATAGACTTGCATTAATAAATTGAAATATGTTTGTCCTCTGTAGATGAAGAACCACCAAAGCCAACATTTGAAAAACGACCATTAAACTGGGAAGAAGACATGCAGATGTACTCAAAATTCTTAGACAGAAAGGTAAAATTTGACATATCTCTTACTGTTACACATTCCATTTTTAAGAACAATGCAGTAACTCAATTGGCAGAGTTCTTGCTCCAAATATTGGAGGTCTGGGTCTGAACCCTTGTAGGGTCTGACAAAGACATGAAAATAGATAGCGACTTTTTCTCTCGCGAAGCATTCAATATTTAGAAATAAAAGTCACAAAGTCCTTTAGAAGAGACCCTAAAAACTGATGCCCTGTGTGACGGTAGACATTACATGCTAAAGAATCATCCCAGTACATTGCCCTAAACATACTGAGTAAAGACATGCTATAGAACCATCCCAGTGCATTGCCCTAAACACACTCAGTAAAGACATGCTATAGAACCATCCCAGTGCATTGCCCTAAACACACTCAGTAAAGACATGCTGAAGAACCATCCCATTACATTGCCCTAAGCACACTGCAAAGGTAAAAAAATTTCTGCCACTTACCGTTAAATATAGTAGGTGATGTCTCCATGTAAAGGCAATATTCTTGACTGGGAAGTAAAACCCTATTCAATCAATCTTACTGCTACAGGGTCCTCCTTACAAGACATAAAGAAAATAAATGCTATGTCTTGGTAGATTTATCATGGAAAAGACCTTGCACTGCAATCTGCATTCCCTTCACTTTAATTTTAGGTGGCGATGTCTTGGTATAAATTGAGTAATCTTGACAGGTACCTGTACAAAAACCACAAAATTTTAACCCCTAGAATATTTATTGATTCTATATTATATCCTCCACCATGGGTAAATTTAAAAGGCAGTGGGATAAAAACAAAAAAAAAACTTGTTTCTATTTCAATTTTTTTACTATTGTAGAATGAATTAAAAGGAGATCATTTATCATACATCAGACAACATCCAGAATTGAAAGCACTGTTAGCAGATTTTCTACAGTTTCTGTTGCTAAGGAAACCAGATGATGTCATTCAATTTTCAGCAGAATATTTCGCTTCTTTTGCTGCAACAATGCCATCACCGACACCATACCTGGCTTCAAACGCTCCAACGCCATTTCCAGCGAGCCGAACAAACACAAAAATTGACCAGTTACGAGCACCAACAAGATGAGCAAATTGTGATATTTTGAGCATTAAACTTTTTATTTTATTAAAGATGAACATGTGTCTCTTCCTAAACTGCTGTGCCGTGCCACATTGTGATTTTGTATACATATATAGATCTTAAACATTTGATCAGTATTTCTATAACTTGTGATCCTGAGTTATACAAAGTTTATCCAGCACACAGGCAAATTTTGGTTACTAGTACAAGTTTGATTCATGTGAATATTTTCATTTTGAATTCTTGACAATTTCACATGAAATTCATGTGAACAATGAGATACATATGGCGAGAAACAGTATCAAGACCGCTTCGTGTCTGCGGGGCAGTGAATTGCCACAGACTGTTCACATTCCATTGTTGATTACGTCACTGATACCACCAATCAAAAGATGTATCAAGATCTTATAATTTTAATCTTAAATCATAAGATCTAAATAAATTTTTACTGTTTACGCATGAATTTTTAAGAAATATGCTTCCCGGAAAACCGAAGACATTGTGACGTAAATAGTGTTATCAGTGACGTAATCAACATCGAAATGTGATTAGTCTGTGGAAATTCACTGCCCCGCAGACACGAAGCGGTCTTGATACTGTTTCCGCCAAATGTATCTCATTATTAGCTTTGTATATATTTGTAACAGTATCTGTAACTTTTGATAGGAAATTCCTATCATCTAAGAAGTACACCGTCTGACGGCATTCGTAGTTTATAAAACCCAACATAAACATTGCGCTTGGTTACTTCTCTTCTGATAGTCGAGACTTACAATCCATGGCCATCTTGTTTTGAAGAAGTATTGACAATGATTACAAACATTGTGCACGTTTTCAGTATTTTTTTTTGTCCAGAACTCCGACTAATGGACCTCTTGTTTTGAAGAAGTATTGACTATGATTAAACATTGTGCATGATTTTGGTATTTTTAATTGATAACTGTGACCAATGGACATCTTGTTTTGAAGAAGTATTGACTATTTTATGTATTTTCTACATATTTTTTTAGAACATGGTTGTGAAAGTTTATATTTTCCAAGCACACTAGATTTGTACATGTGTTTTGTGTTAAGATTAAGTGATATGTGTTGCAAAGTGACAAAAATGGTCAGGGGTTCAAACCACACTGTTACATGTGACTGGATTAAAGTAAAGATTGAATGTATATTTATACGTGTTTGCTCCTTCCAAATAGCAAATACAAATATAATAAAGTAAGCTCTTGATTCACAAAAAAGTAAACATATAAAAAATAAATGAATAAAAAAGACCTTGATTCATTGCTAATTTTTTTTCCGGTCAAATTTTGATGTATCAAAAGGATTTGGCAATAAACCTAGAGTCGTATAAAGAAAACACAAAAAGAAATGGGATTGTGAAATTCCATATAGTGTGGCAAGGTGGCAAAGTTATCGTGAGGCATTATTGACAAGGTTTTACTGTACAGGATTTTCCATTTCACGCTTCTGAATGGAAATCCAACTTTATATACACAAATATTCCGGTAAAATTGTGATACAGGACAACAATGGCTCTTTTAAATACACAACCCTTAATTTACAATGGAAATGTCCATTCATTTTGATTTTTGGGCCAACCCAAATGTTTTAAGGGTGAAAAATAGTCAATATGACTATTTTAAGAATGTAATACATGAAAATAGTTATATTGTAAATGTCCTTTCTTTGATATTGTATGTACCAGTATTTAGAAACATTCACCGATATAAAATTCCCTGTTTTTGTATAGTTCTTACAAAATCTGATGGCAATGTTTGTAAACAGAGTATTTTAGCATGATCTTATATACAGTTATAGTGCATCAAGTTTGACCCGGTTGTTTGACCTTTAATTTGAATATTAGATTGGGGCTAACAAAATGTGTGATTTAGGAAAGACGGCTTGTTCCATTAACACCCGGTACCAAGTATTACCATCATCTACCCTTATACATGTATATCGACTTTGTATAGACCCTAAATTACACAATGGATATGTTCGTTTTAATATTCAAATTAAAGGTCAAATGGCCAGGTCAAACTTGACACACTATACACACTATTAATACCTTTTTAGGTAATATCGACTGACCCGTGTTTATAAACATTGCCATCAGATGTAAACGACCTAGGTATTAAGAAAATAACAACCATTAATATATTTTAATTTTTTTTAATGACAATAGAAAAATATATTGTATCACATGATCTGGAGTTTGACAAGATAAATTATCATGCTTGCATGCCTATTATCTATTTGCATGCTAACTGAAGATCTGTTAAAATTATTTGCTATGAATAATACATTGTATACTCTTTATTCAGTATTTAAAAATTGTTATATTTATTTCTACATTAAAATAATATTTATAATTAATTTTATTGAATTTTGGTTTCACAATAATTGTATATACATGTCAAATTTTGTTCATGTTAATCTCATTTTACATCCACATGAATTTCATGTGAATCCCAATTAACGCCAATTCATGTTAATCTCATTTCACATGAATTTCACGTGAATCCCGTTTAATGCCAATTCATGTTAATCTCGTTCCACATCCACATGAATTTCATGTGAATCCCATTTAACGCCAATTCACGTTAATCTCATTCCACATCCACATGAATTTCATGTGAATCCCGTTTAATGCCAATTCATGTTAATCTCATTCCACATCCACATGAATTACATGTTAATCTCGTTCCACATCCATATGAATTTCATCATTTGAATTTCACTTCATGGTAATTTTTTATGTGAAATTCACATAACAAAATTTGTCTGTATAGTTCAACATGCTAATCACATTTGATTTTTAAGTCTTGATGGTTGACAATTTACATGCTCTGATCCAAGAGTTTCATTAATTCTGAACAATAAGAAGATTTACTAATAGTGTATTTACTCCAGAAATCCAAATTGCAATACAACAAACAGTAATTCCTAATCAGCAATAAATTTCTTCTAATGTAAGTCAAAAGTAAATTTATTAAGTACAGTCTAACCTGTCTATAAGGGCCACTTGGGGGAAGTTGCAAAAGTGGCCCTTATGGACAGGTGGCCTTTATATAGAGGTTTGTAAATCCAGTTATGACATCAATATAAATATTAGTTGGAAAAATAGTGAGCAGTTCTAATTTATCTATTTTATTTGTTAAAATTTCTGTTACAAAAAAGGCATTAGCTAATTTTAACAGAATAATTTCTTTGAAAACAATTAAAGAAAAATCTTCTGACCACACTATTTATCAATCTTTGAAAAAAAACCCTTAAAAATCACCAAGTATATACACATATCTTAAATAAAGACATGTTTTCTTTAATAGGTAGAAGCCAGTAATGAAAACAATAGGAAATAGTACATGTATATGTATCATAATTAATAATGAGTAATAATCTATCCTTAGTGCTTTATGGCTTCATTTGTTGACATGAGGATAAATGACTTAAGACTTTTTTAAAGTTTTTAAAAAAGTTTCAAAAATATACTTTTTAAAAATTCTTTTGTTATCAACATACAGATTTGGTTACATGTACTTAGTTTAATGATCAATGGTTTAAAGTTAAATAATCAATGTTTAAAATCTGATTTTAGCTTCAAGATTTTCAAAAAACTACATGGCTTAACATTTTTGCACAAATTTTTAGAAACTATAACAAAACTTGTCCCCAAAATACGAATAAAAAGTGGCCTTTATAGACAGGTTCATGGGCCATTTTGTACAAAAATAGGGTGGCCTCTGGCTCAGTTGAACAGTGGCCCTTATATAGAGGTTAAATAAAGAGTAAAATGGCTCGGGAGGAATTGAAAGTGCCCTTTATAGACAGGTGGCCCTTATATAGAGGTGGCCTTTAACACAGGTTGGACTGTACATTCAATTAAACTCAGAGATTCAAATGATATTGTTTAATAAGTTTCTGTTCCTGCAGGAAATTTACTCCACTCAAAGTCAGCAATTATCCAAATACATTAACAATTAAATTCAGTAAATTGGGATCCCCAGGCCAGCAGGTGCTCTTTTTTGTGATTTGCACCTATGTTTAAAGGACAATAACTCCAAAGAAAATGAGCAAACCAACTTGGATTAAGGATATGCACATCTACTATTGATGTTGATGCTTTGCACCAAGTTTCATGAAAAAGACCTTCATAGTTTTGGAGAATTTGTGCTGACAAGAATATCAGACAGCGGACAGACAGAAACTCGAATTTAAAATCCCCCTCTTTCTTTGAAAGTCAGGAGATAAAAATACTCTGTCAAAGATGCATTTACTCCTAAATTCAAGCAGCGTTCTTAAATTTTATTACATGGTAAAATAGTTACTTTGGAAATATGCACCATATATCTCCTACTGACTTTATGGTGAGAAATACATTTCTCAGTGAGTCAAAGGACTGGAACTTATTACTGAGATAAAAGTCAGTGCTTTATTCCTGAGATTGAGTCAAAAGTCTTAAATTTGCTCCCGAATTCCTTGTGAGTCACCTACTCCTGTTTCGAGTTGGTGGTCTAAACTTTACTCCCTAGTTTGAGTTAGTGGTCTTGATTCCATTGAGTAAATTGGTCCATGTTTAAGTGGTCTAAAATCCACCATATTTATTCATGGCGAGTCACTAACACAAGTTTGACTTGGTGATAGTTTAAAATCTATCGTCGCCTACACTGGATTTTGACTCAATGAGGTAACTCACTCCTGAGTCTGAGTCAGTGGTATATCATTTGTATCATACAGTTTATAATAAAACGGTTTATTATGTAGACATGTATGACATTCACTTGGTAAGTCTGTTATTATTTGTTCTAATAAATCCTCTATCTCATCCGCTGTCTGTTGCCGTGGTAACTGTCTTGCCATTCTTACAGCTTCTCCCTAAATCAAATCAAAATAAATCAAAATGGAGTTAAACAGAGATATCTGATTAATGCATATTTATGGTAAATCAATAAACTATTAACATTTAATCCATCAAAAACTACCCAAGAACTATAAGACTGGAGTTAAGTAATTGAGTTTTATGCCTCAATCAAGATTTTTTCACTTAGATTAAGGACATCTGTTTAGGAATTGTGGAGAAAACCGGAGTACCTGGAGAAAACCACCAACCTTCAGCAAGCAATCGTACAAACTTTTTGAGACCAAGATGTGCCCTGTTGCCACTTGCCTTTCAATGCCTAGGTTAAAATCCCACTCCTGACAGATCTAAATGTTAGAAAGTTTGTCAGTTCACTTGCCAAAGGTCGGTGGTTTTCTCTGGATACTCAGGTTTCCCTCCAGAACTGACTGCCTTGATATAAATAAATAAATCTTGACTTGGGCATTAAACTCCATTACTCCACTACATTATTCTAGGAATGACTGCCTAAATATAGGTAGAAGAATGATTCTTGACTGAGGCATTAAACACTATTACCCCACTCCACTCAACTCTTTGAGGATATAGTACATAGTACATACCTGTAAATAATTGATGATTTTCAGAGGTCTAGATTTAGACAGATTATCAGCGTTTGTATTAGCTATGAGTTCTAATATTTCCACCAAGTCTGACAAACCATAGGTCGGTATAATGTTACAAAAACCGGTAACTTCAGCATGCAGGTCTTCACTTTCTTTACCTACGTGAGACAATAATAAGTATACAGTATAATATGATATACATGTGAATGTAAATCTGCATTTTCAGTGGTTTCAGTAAACAAGCAAGGGGACAAAAGTTGTCTGCTACTGGTTTGGATTTGATAAAAACTTTGTTGCCTACATCCACTTAGTAACCGTAGCTCCTTAAGTAGAAGGTCTTGGGTTCGAACCCTGACTGCCTCTGACCCAATACTTGAAAATAGATAGTGATTGTTCTTTCACCAAGCACTCGGCATCATGAAATGAAAGTCACAATTCTTTTGCATGGGAACTTAAAATAAACAAGGTCCCATGTCACAGTGGGCTTAACACAATAAAGAACCCTGCTGTAAAATGCCATCATTGCAACGCACAGGCAAAATTTCTGCACCTTCGCTTATAGCTGACGACGTCTATTAAGTGAAATAATCTTAACTGGGATGTTAAACACCATTACTCAACTCGACTCAACTACATCCAGTTTAACACAGTTCGGAACATTTGTTGCAAAAATATTACTCTGTGCCTGCTGCCTTCTTTGAGAAGATTGTCTACTATTTGAAATTTTACTGAAAAGGCTGCATTTAAGACAGACATTTGGAAGGAACTGTAATTTGTACCCTCCAATACAATTTTAATTTGATTTGAAAAGCCTAAAAATTACAGAATCAAATAATTTTAATAATTATTTTAAAAGTGATTTTTCAAAAATATTACATACAATTAGAAATTAATGGATGCCACTTCAATAGTGTTAGATAACATATGCACATGCTGGTAAATTTAAAGGTTGTCGTATAAGTCACATAATGTAAGCAGGGCAGGTGGGTGGGAGAACAGATGTCCATCTGGACAAAATACTTTCCATAATCTTTGGTAAACAGTAAAACCTTGTTTAATTTCCCTTCATAATTATGCCACCTTGCTTATCACCATGATATTTTGAAATCCCAAAATTTATTATCTCCAAGTTTTTCTTTATAAGCCTACCTATATTATTCAATAAAAACCTTTCTTACACCTACATGACCTACAGCACTGTGGTAGCTCAGTTGGTATAGTGCTTGCTCTGTAAGTGGGAAGTTGTGGGTTCCAACCCTGACTGGGTCTGACCCAAGACTTGAAAGTGGGAAGTGACTGTTCTTTTGCCAAGCACTCAGCATTAAGAAATGAAAAACACACTTCTTTCGGATGGGAACTTAAAATAAACAAGGTCCTGTGGCACAATAAAGAAACCTGCTGTATAATGCCATCAGTGCAACGCTCAAGCAAATATTTGACCAAATGGTAGTGATTAATTTTGACTTTACTGTACATATATTAAATCTTACCTATATGATATTTTATATTTATTCCATTCCCAATTAATCTTTGGTCACCTATGTAACTGTATGTGCTACATGTTTGCTCTTCCGTTGCCATGGTTTTCAAGACATGCCACAATTCAGGTCCACCTACATTACTACAAGAAAGAAGATGTATGTACAATTAAAATTTGTTTATAGTAAATCTGTTGAATCCATATATGCATTTGTATATTAAATTAAACTTGGCACTGTGATGATTGGCAGTTAAAAACCACCCATTCCAATATAAAATACAAAAAAAAAGTATTGATCAAACAAAAATATTTACAATTGGAATTGACCTTCAATTGCTTATGAATATGGTGTGGGTCATGACCTCCCATTACACAAGGTTAACTACCTGATTATGTCATAAAATATCATCCTATTGGTTCATGCATTGTTTGATTGGTCCCTATTTTATCCTTAAAACAATAACTTGTTGTAGCAGTAATTTTACATTTCTATCATGCTTACAATATTTAAGAAATAACATTCTATTGGAGTGTGAATGAGATTCAGGAAAATAGCAAAGTATACTACACAATTTATTCAATTTTCTACTCCCGACTCTCATTCATAATACTGATTGAATACACTCAAACAGAATGTTATTTCTTAAATATTCTGTCCTGTACCTCTCTGATAAAACAATAGGATTTTCCAGTTGTTGGTACTGAAGGATATGATTCGACATCAGTTTATGATATAAAATGGTCTCATGTATCCTGTGATGGTTCAAGATCTGTATCTCATTGCCATGGCAACAACACCACATACCACATGACTTCAACTGACCAATCAATTGAGATTTCTTTGAATGACACACCTGGCTAAAACAAATTAAGCAGACATACATGCAAGTATTTTTGAATCTGCAATTAAGTTTAAATCTATTTTACTTTTTTAACATATCTAAATGTACAAAACATAGTCAGAGGATTGAAAACAAACTAACCGACCAATAATCTAATAAAATGTGGAGCCTTGTGGCCAAACTTTTCCAAAGTGTGCACTTTTGGATCACAGCACCTTTAATTGCCCAGGCCCATATCTCACTAGGGACAGTTAATAGAGTGAGAGAGTCTGCTGGTTCACTTGTAAAAGGTCTGTGGTTTTCTGAGTACTCCGATTTCCTGCACCATCCCAGAACTGATCACCTGAGTGTAAGTGAAAGATTCTTGATTTGGGCATAAACACCATTACTGTACTTGATTTTAATAAAATGTTATTGATACAATAATGTTTGGAAGATAAATTTATAACTATTTAAATACCGTTAGGGCTTAAAATTCTAACATACAGGTAGTTTCCTCTAAGATAATTGACTTAAAACTTTCAAAATTTATAACTGAAAACCCCAAAATAATAGTGATGTCAAAGCAAAATATTCATAAAATTTAACCAAGTTGTCATATTGTCCTCACCACTGTGGTAGCTCAGTTGGTAGAGTGCTTGCTCCTTAAGTGGGAGGTCGGGGATTCGAACCCCGAACACAAGAGAGGTTTTACTTTGTATATTTGAATTATATTTGCATTCATATAAAAATTTGTTCCCTGCCAAAACTAACGATAATTGACGATAATGTCTGTTGTCTGACAACAAATTGGTGGAAACACTTTCATATCCAGGTACAATATCAAATATTTAAGGAGAGACTGACCCAAGACTTGAATGTGGGTAGTGACTGTTCTTTCGCCGAGCACTTGGCATTACTCAACTTAACTCTATACTGTTCTGACCCTCAAAATTGATACTGTAATAATATAGCTTCTTTGCAATTCTTGCAAGCACTTCATAAATTAGCTTCTTATTTATTCAAGAAATCCCCAATGTTTGTTTTTAATTAGTGTAATTTACCTCTCATTTGGTCTATTCCTGTATACATTTTGTAGTCCCTTCAAGCTGAATGGTACTATCCTAGTTATAACATCTACTGTCGACTTTTTAGCTGCTGCAGCCAGCAAGTGATCCTTTATAGATAATCCTGGCTAAATATAAAAAGAACCATTAGTTCTCAAGCCGGAGTTCAAATATTCATAAAAAACATTGATTCATAGCTACCATTTGTTCAGTCAGATTTTGGATTTATAAAGGGGGTTAAATTGAGGGAGGCTTTGAAAGAAAGATATTACAAAATAGACTTTTGGAGTAAAATTGTAAATTGTTATTCCGTGTTTTTAAATGAACTTTTACAGTAGAAACATAAAACTGTTGATGTACAGCAACAGTGTGTAAAGTCCTTCTTTATTTTAAATAAAACTATCCAATAGCACCAAATTTTATAAAACTTTGATTGAATCAAAATTATAAGATTCTCGTAAGCCAAATGTTTCACAATTATTTTACCTGTATTTGTTTCTGCTTTATTTTATTACTAAGTTGTTTTGTTGACTTGTTTAAATTTACTTTCTCTCTGTAAATAAAAATAATGATATAAGATAATCCCACTAAAGTATATCTCATTATTTAAAACTCTTTAGATTTTGATTATATGTATTTTTATCTTCTGCCAATCAGTGATATTAATTGTGTAGTTCCATCCATCTTTTTGTCTGTCTGTTCCATTTCTTGTCTAGAGTAATTTTATAAAACGCAACAGTGACCAGAGATGTCAACAGATTCACCAAAGCTTGTTTGCCACTGTTTCTTTGAGTTATTGGCCTTTCAAGTCTTCAATGGATAATTCTTTGGCAGAATAAATGTCCAAAAAGATCAGAAGTTTATAAAAATTGTTGAAAAAGAGAAAAAAAACCAAACAAATTTGGTTAATTGCATCACTCATGTACAAATATTTGATAACTTTTGTTCTGGTAATATATTGACTGCTAACTTTTGTTTTGGTGGAGTATTGACAGTTTCGTATTTCTGCTTTTCTCTTTCTGTAAGTTCTTCCCATTGCTGCTCTACCATCCTTGTTATTTCACTGTAATCAGCATCTGGATTCTCATCAATCACTGAAATGTAAAATATCTGTATTGACAATAGACAGCATGTAGATTTTGTTATTTTTATGGCAATTAATTTCCATATGAGAGAGAGAGAGAGCAAAAGAGAGAGAGAGTGGAGTAATGGTGTTTAATGTCCCAGTCAAGAATATTTTAATTATATTCACATGTTGCCAGCTATAGGCAAAGGTGCATAAATTTTGCCTGTGCATTTTGCTGATGGCATTATACATATAATACAGCAGGGTTCTTTATTGTGTCACACATTCCGTGAAAAGGGACCTTATTTATTTTAAGTTCCCATTCGAAAGAACCGTGACTTTCATTTAGTAATGCTGAGTGCTTGGCAAAAGAACAGTCACTACCATCTTTCAAGTCTTGAGTCATACCCGTATATTAAGCCTCTCCTTAAATATTTGATAGTGTACCTGGATATGAAAGTGTTCCTCACAATTTGATGTCAAAGAACACACATTATTGTTAGTTTTGGCAGAGAACAAATTGTTATATAAATGCAAATATAATTCAAATATACAAAGTGAAACCTCTCTAACCCAAACCTTGCATAAACTAAACTTCCGAGTAAACAAACAGTGTTAATTGAATGTTTTCAATGATTCATTGATAAAGTCTGTTTGTTCATGTGTTAAAGGTCAGCACTTGGTTATCTCTGGGCATACTCTGGTTTCCTTCACCTCTTAGACCTAACTGCCTCATATATTAGAGAAAATGTTGATTGGAGTGTAAAACACCATTATTCAACTCTAATAAGTTAGTATTTTTTTGGTTTCACCCGTAAGTGCCAAAGGCACTCTTACCTTTTGGTCGAAATTCTTTTGAAAACTTGACAAATCCTGATTCATCACGCTTCACTGGTTTGTTGGAAATAATATCAAATATTTTTGGCTGATCAAACTGAAATGAATATACAACAAGGGATGTTAGTAGGCACTAAAAATGCCCCCTTCTCCTCCCCCACCACCCCCCAAAAAGTTATTTTGAATATGGAAGTAAATGATATAAAAATTATTGTTATTGTACCTTGGTGGCTTCATAAAAGGTATGAGCTTTTGCACTTACCACCATCAATGTGTATATACACTAATAATATAACTGATGTATTGCCGGCTTTGCCTTTTATGTTCCGAAACTGGCCGCCATCACGGTAACAGCATCATGGCAACTAATGATGTTCTAGTGTCAGTGACGTCATTAAATAGCACAATTCAGACTGAGTTTTCATTCCTGTTGTGTGTAATTCAAGCATGCTGCGTCTTTGTCGGAACATTGTGGGAGTGGCCAGCGATCCGTCAATTATGAGGACAGGAATAAATAACCAATACTCTGTCCTCTTAAAACTGAGCTACAGACTAGGAAGCAGTATCGCTTTTAACATGTTTAAAGACTTGGCTGGACTTCAAACCCATGGCCTCCCATTCTCAAGGCAGACATTCTACCACCAAAGCAGTCTGATAATAAGATATATTGCAGTATTTACCTCTGATGAAAGGTGTCTCTTCTTTAAAGGTGGACTTTCTACAGGTGAAGACAAGGGTCGCTTTCCAGCATTTAGTAATGTGACAGGCTGAAATGTTAAAAAAGATAATAAAATTAAAAAAACATACATGTATTTCTAATTGTAGGTAAACAAAATGAAACCAATAAATTTGGTTTAAGTTTCAATGCATGCAATGCATGTAATTTACTAAAAATTTAAAGATTTTTTTTTGATTTTTGTTTTACATTATAACTTTTGTTTTTCTTTCCATGAAAAGTAAAAGAAATCAAAGCATCTATTATTAACGGAAAATGCATGGCTGGTTTTTTTTTTCATAACATTGATGTTGAAGTCAAATAGTTCAGATATTTGGCCTACCATAATGCATGAAAATTGAAAATGAATGTATCATTTGTAAGTCAAGATTCGAGCCTTACAAACACTAAAAGTTATCACCTGTAACAATTCACTGCCCGCTCCCAGAACTGTGTAACCTTTACTCCAAAGTTCACCAACAGATGGCACCACTTGATTTTCTTTGTCTGTAACACTATTTTCCTTTTCTAAATTGTGTTGTTCATTATTTTGATCAACTTTCATTTCGTCATCTGATCCCCAAGAACTAAATATTTCCGAAAAACTGTCTTTATCTGATGTTAATGTAGATCTAATTCTTCCACTGTCTAATACGTCTAAGTTAGCACTATTACCTTTTTCAGAATTTTCATCAACCTCTTCGCATAAGAAGTTTTCACAAATATCAAAAACAGGTTTTTGTGATGGAGGAATCATTTCTTTATTAGAGTCACCTAAGGGAGTCCGCAAATCTCCATTTTCTGATTCTAAGTCTAGCATTTCTTTATTTGAATCACCTGAGGGAGTCCACAAATCTCCATCGTTACCATTTATACTAGATCTGTCATATGGATGAGATGTTGCTCCAGAGTCTTCTAGTTTTTCCAAAACACTGGTTTTTAATATACTAGAGTCAACAGACCCAGAATCATTTTCTAATAAATTTATTTTAAAAGTAGGTATACCACTTGATACTACTGAAATATCACTTGGATCAACTTGTAATATCTTTGCACTATTTTCATTTTTTTCTTCAGTTATGGTCTCTTTCTTTGATTTTGCTGATGAGGATGGTTTATCCTTTGGACCATATACTCTTTCTAATTTATTACTTATTAATTCCAAAACAGTGTCCTGTCAAAATATAAAATACATGCGAAACAACTTATAATTGAAATGGGATGCTATGTTAAAAGTGCCCCCCCCCCCAAACTAAACCAATATTCTAACATAACCTGCATTTTACCTAATTCTAGCATAACCTGCATTTTAACTAATTCTAACATAACCTGCATTTTAACTTATTCTAACATAACCTGCATTTTAACTTATCTTGTGACATCATGCTAATTTTGTATCACGAACAATGGTTGTAACAAAATTTTCATTCCAAAAATCATTTAATTCAATGGAGGTAAACTCAATAGCCAAATTGTATCATTGAACTTTTTTTGCAAATAAATAGTATAATTTATTTAAATTTTAAAATTAGAAATAAGCAACATCTACAAATTATCTACCCATGGTATATCATTGAATAATACACAGGCTGTCATTAACATTCTGTGAATATATAATTTGGCATATGAACTCGGACCTATGCGCATTATTCAGCTGTACACCACAGGTAGATGATGATTACCCGGTATTTTCTAATCATACCAACCAAAATGAATTAAAACCTTACACATAGACTTTATATATGTATATATGCTTGTGTGAAGCATTTCACTGTCAAAATAAAGAATTTGAAAGATTGCTGTGTGCTCAGCATGCACAGGGCAATGTCCAGGGGGGTTCTTTAACATGCAACACCTGCCGTGACAGGAGGCATTGGTTTTTAAGGTCTCTTCTGAAAGAACCTGTGACTTTCATTTCTAAATGCCAAGTCCTTGGTGAAAGTCACTACCTATTTTGAAGCCTTGGTCAGACTCAGCCGGGATCGAACCCATGACCTCCCACATACAAAACGAGCACTCTACCACTGAGGTACAATAGTGGTGAGACTTTGAAAGAACAATCATCTTACTTTATGATGCAGGAATACTGTTGTTTTATTTGGATCCACATTAGCTCTGTCGCGGGAAGTATGACAGACACACAGAAGACAGGATATCTTGATAGCTCACTGGGAAATCTACTCGCATAATATTGTCTTATCAGCTGAAAATATGACAATTTTATAAGTTACAGAACAGGTTCTTAAGTAAAACAGGAGGTTAGTTCGTTGGTTGAATACTGCTTAACGTCGCATCAGCAATTTTTCAGCTATTCGCCACGAGAACTTTTTTATTTATCTCTATGGATTAATCTATGAACAATATCATGTATGCATGTGATGTGCGACTGTGTTGTATGGTCTGCCTTGTACAAGCACACACTCAGGGCGATTTTAAGGTGCTAGCTCAAAGAGTCAGTACACTGCAGACAAGTCCACTCCCCTAGTTCATTAATACTGATACCAGATGAACCAGTAAAGGCCAACAGCAAGGAAAATTCACTTTCCCACATGTGGTCTGAGCGGGACTCGAACTCACAACGATGAGAGACCCTGGATTTGTAGACTTACGTATTAGAAGAGGACTCCTAGGAGGCTGAGTGCTCTAAAACAGGCACTTAAACAAATTATACAGACTCTCATTGACTAGGTTCAAATCCTACTCAGGAAGTGCAAGAAAAAGTGTGTCAGTTTGCTTGCCAAAGGTCAGTGGTTTTCTAAAGCGCATTCTTAATTCCTACACCATCCCAGAACAGGTCTCCTTACTTTAAGTGAAAGATAAAGTGGAATTCACTTGGAACAAATATAAATGTGAGAAAACTTGCATCTTGCTTCAAAAAGTTAGTAGTTTCTCTGAGTACTCCTGTTTCAGATATGAGTATGATATGAGTGAAATAATCTTGACTGAAACACAAAACATCATTCCACACAAAACATCCATCAAAAATAATTACTCTGATCGTGTACCTTGTGTACACATTATTAACTATGTATACTACTACTACCCATGTACTGAGTGGATCCTTCTATATGGATATTCCCCATTAAAGGTCAAACAGAAAGGTCAAAGTTTCTTATATGTAGATGTATGAGGGAGTGAAAGACTGTATGTGTCCTTGTGTTGTTTTTTTGTCACTTGTACACACATGACACATGCAGGGTTCGAAATTAGGCACGCATACTCGCTAATAGCTTGTAGATTTGCCGAATAGCGAGTGGAAATAAAAGCCACTCGCATAGTTGAGCGAATGAATAAAAGAAGCTAAATCATTTACAATCTACTTTTCAATTAACTGTCACATTGTATGTTCCAAATGAAATTTAAAAAAAAAAAAAAAAAAAACGGAAAGCGGCCGAAATAAGTCATATTGTCTGGGCATCTCTATCATAAACAAATTCGGAGTACTCAGGCATATACGTCAATGTATAATTAGGTTTCCACACGTGGCTACGATTGGCTGCTTAATTTAGTCTTCGACTCTGATTCGTTGTTTAAAATAGACCAGTGGAAATCCCATTACCGTCATGCTTTACTGTAGAAAACTTTAAAACTGTTTCATAAATTTTAGCTAGTCATTTTTCATTTTAGCTAGTGAATAAAAATTGTACAAGCTAATTTTTGCTAGTGGTAAATATCGCTAAAATCGAACCCTGACATGTATATATTGTAAAATGTAAAGATAAAAAAATATTAATAATTAGTCTTTACAACGAGAGCTAGCATTTTATAAACATTATAAGAAACCTTTTTAATTATCGAAATCAGAATTCCATACCTTTTCCAAATCTTTCATCTTAACGGGTCTTTTGTTTATAAACGTATAAGATTTATCTGGAGTAGATCGTCCGGTATACTGTATATCACCGTCAGGTCTGGGTATGTATAACTCTATATCAATCTACAATATACAATAATTACCCTCTAGGTATGTGGACATCCAGAATTGTCACCCGACAGAAGGGTTGTCACCCGAGGTGACCTGCTTATAAAGGTCAGTAAAATTTTATTCCGATTGTTCTTTATTCATATAATTTGAACCTGTATATACAGGCCACCTGCCCATAATGGCCACTTTTACTGGTTCCCTTGGGTGGCCTTTATAGACAGGTTTGACTGTATATAATCAGGTTTTGTAAATCATTCTCTGACAAACTTAAACAAGGTCTTATGAGAAGTTGAGAATCAAATCTACTGTCTAGAAAGGGTTCTATTTGGACAACTTCTATCATACATACCTTTGACTCAGGCTCAGATATAATTTCATGCTGGAGATTATTAAAAACACTTCTTCCTAGGACACAACACACAGAGCTCTTTATATCAGGAAGGACATTTTTCTGCCATATCAGATCTTTATTGTGACGTAGTGACAGTCTGACACCGGGGTTTATAATCCCGAAAGCAAACAGTAAGTCTTCCACTTTCTTTAGTTCTTCCTTTTTCTTCTTAGTAGTATTATAATACTGACGACGGACTGGTACGTTACTAAATAAATCTACTGCTGTTATAGTTGTACCTTAAAAAACAAATATAAATACAGACAAACCTGTCTATAAAGGCCACCCAAGGGAACCAATGAAAAGTGGCCTTTAGGAGCAGGTGGCCTTTATAGAAAGGTTCAAATAACATGAATAAAGAACAATTGGGATACAATTCTACTTGTGTTTATAAGCAGGTGACCCTTATATAGAGGTGGTCTTTAAGGCAGGTTAGACTGTATAAGGATTTGATTAATTATATTGTGTTTTATGTCCCAGTCAATAATATTTCACTTATATCTGGATATCACCAGCTATATAGGTCAAGTGAGGAAAACCCTAAGAAAAACACTGTCACTTGGTAAGCTAACTGACAAATATTCTCACATTATTTTTTTGACTAAATGAGATTCAAACCTAGGCATTTTAGACAACAAATTCAGTGTTTCAATTTTTTCACTTATTTCACTATATTTAGACCATGTGGGATTTAAACCTAAGCATTGAGAGGCACTAAAATCATAATCTGCCATTTTGGACTACAACTTGAGGGGTAGCCCAATTATCCAATTTATAAGTTTCATTTGCACTGAAATCAAACTTTAGCACTTTGGGGAACAACCTGGTGAGTCATCAAATTGTCGAAGTTTCTCCCTGTTATTTATTCACTACTTACCTTGCCCCAGGTGAGAGGGTTTAGAGGATGTCATCTGGCCTTCTTTATTGAATACGTAAGTCAAACTGATATCATCACTTGATGTTCTGGTTGTAATGGACAGCTTAGAAACTGTACACAGTGATCCTGAAAGTAGTACAATTTAATTACAGTAAGCCCAGTGATTTTGTTTGCCTAAAATTACTACTAAATAAGGTAGTTTCCCCTGGTGAAAAATGAATACAATTTTACCAATTTCACCAATAAACTTCCCAAAATAACAGTGATATATTAGCAAGTTAAATCTAGTTGTCCTTCTCCACAAAATGTTAGATGTCATAACAATTTAACATCTTTGCAGTGAGGACTCTAACATACCGAAAGCATGTCATAAAACAGTTTGCTGTATTTCAGAACTTCAAATTTTCCCAATTTAAAAGGCAGAAGGTAGTTTTTTAAAAATGTAACAGACAAGTGTGTTTCTGTTAATCCATTGTCAGTGATAACTGTTTCATCAATACACCGGTAAGTCATTAATGAAACCTCTTACCTAAAGCTTCACCTCTAAAACCGTATGTACACAGATGTTCTAGATCAGAGAAGGCTGATATCTTTGACGTATGGAATCTTTTAGTTACATATGGAACATCTATTGATGGAATTCCACTTCCATTATCCCGAACTTCTATCTTATCAAAACCATAGTTTTCCTGAAAGTTGAAAGAACTCTTTATGATACTTTGAATGTGATTTCATTATATACAGTGTTCCCTTATTTTATTGTCTCTCGTTATATCACTACCTTATCACTAAGATTTTTGTCTATCCTATTCCTTCTATGTATTTTCTCTCGTTAAAATGCGATATTCAACTATCGCAATCGGCCACATGCTTTCAAACACAAAATTCACATTTCCTCATTAGTATCACCAAAACTGTCTGGTTATCACTTGTTCTCCATGTATTTGTTTTCCATTTTGGTAATTAAATAATTAATTGGATGCAAGTTTCTTATTATCGTTAAATCAACACTTGGTGCATATAAAGCTTTCCCTCTCATGTTAGTATATGTATTTTCATACATGTTTGTATTGTACACAAGTTGCAACTTCCCATTTTCCTTCCCTTGCTTTATTGCCACCCTTGTTAAACCACCAAATTTCCTGATGTACCAAAGGTGGCATTATATCGACAAAACACTGTATACATGCGGTAATCAATAGTGTATAGAGTCTTTGCATTTCCAAAATTATCCTTGGATATAATTGATATCCCATAATTTCTTCTATTCTCAATTTAATGTCACAAGCATGGGTGTAGCTAGCTAGAAAGGAGGTACTTACCCTTCTGGAGCACTTGGTCTCACTTCCCTGGTGAAAAGTTCACACGTTTAACTTAAATGTAATTTTCAAGTTTTCATGATTTTTATTTTGCTTTTGAGCTTGTGATTGGGACAGGGATCCATTTTTTTGATAAGTAAAATCTAAGTTAAGGAATGACTGTGAAAGTGGAACCAGGACTGAAAGAATTCAATGAGGCAATACACACTGTTACTCCACTCCACTCCATCCATATCTATTGTATCCTTTACATTTTCTAGCTGATGTGCCTCTAAACAATAATTTATTCACTCAAAATTGACAAAACTATTACTAAGAGCACAGGAAAATCTTAGTTATGGAATGATTGTGAAAGTGGGACCAGAACTGACCATAAACAGTGTTATTCCATTCCACTAAATCAATATCTTACCAATTTAACATCCACAGTACTAGCACCTGCATCTAGACAATTCTCCACCAGTTCCTTAACTACACTGAACACTGAGGTTATGACCTGTGTGCTTCCAAGGAGGCGGGTAGTTGATGCCGGTAACTCACAGAGTTTGGACTCCTGCTCAGAGGACATATTTCTTCTGATTCATGCTACTGATTCATGAAAGCTGAAATTATGCCAGGCAATGTTCTTCTAGAATGGGGGTTGACTAAAGCATTTCAGAAGACTGCAGACTTCAGTTTCTTATGTGCAGCTGAAAAAAGAACATTTATAGTACCAAGTATTTAGCTACAAGGAAAGCTACAGTTAAAACAATATAATGCAATATAACCAATAGAAAAGTGAATGATGCACAGGTAGATGATGTCGGTGTGTGAGCATACGTGTAATGAAGAGGTTTTTAAACAATGTAATGAGCAAGTGTGTAAGTGATGTAATGAACAGGCATGTAAATGATATGTAACAGGTGTGTAAATGATGTAATGAACAGGTGTATATATGATATGTAACAGGTGTGTAAATGATGTAATAAACAGGTGTGTATTGTGTAAATGATGTAATGAACAGGCATGATAATGATATGTAACAAGTGTGTAAATGATGTAATGAACAGGTGTGTAAATGATATCTAACAGGTGTGTAAATAATGTAACGAACAGGTGTGAAATTGTTGTAATGAACAGGCATGTAAATGATGTAATGAACAGGTGTGTAAATAATGTAATGAACAGGCTAGTAAATCAGTTAATGAACAGGTGTGTAAACGATATTTAACAGGTGTTTAAATGATGTAATAAACAGGTGAGTGGTTGAAATGTAATGAACTGGTGTGAATTTGTTGTAATGAACAGGCCTGTAAGGGATGTAATGAACAGGTGTGTAAATAATGTAATGAACAGGTGTGTAAACGATATTTAACAGGTGTTTAAATGATGTAATAAACAGGTGAGTGATTGAAATGTAATGAACAGGTGTGAAATTGTTGTAATGAACAGGTGTGCAAAAAATGCAATGGACAGGTGCATAAATGATGTACTAGTATTTAAACCAGTGGGTAAATAATGTAATGAACAGGTGTGTAAATGGTGTAATGAACAGGTGTGCAAATAATGCAATGGACAGGTGCATAAATGATGTATTTAAACCAGTGTGTAAATAGTGTAATGAACAGGTGTGTAAATAATGCAATGGACAGGTGCATAAATGATGTATTTAAACCAGTGGGTAAATAATGTAATGAACAGGTGTGTAAATGGTGTAATGGACAGGTGTGTAAATGATGTATTTAAACCAGTGGGTAAATAATGTAATGAACAGGTGTGTAAATGGTGTAATGGACAGGTGCATAAATGATGTATTTAAACCAGTGGGTAAATAATGTAATGAACAGGTGTGTAAATAATGCAATGGACAGGTGCATAAATGATGTATTTAAACCAGTGTGTAAATAGTGTAATGAACAGGTGTGCAAATAATGCAATGGACAGGTGCATAAATGATGTATTTAAACCAGTGGGTAAATAATGTAATGAACAGGTGTGTAAATAATGCAATGGACAGGTGCATAAATGATGTATTTAAACCAGTGGGTAAATAATGTAATGAACAGGTGTGTAAATAATGCAATGGACAGGTGCATAAATGATGTATTTAAACCAGTGGGTAAATAATGTAATGAACAGGTGTGTAAATGGTGTAATGGACAGGTGTGTAAATGGTGTAATGGACAGGTGTATCCATGATGTAATAAACTGTAAACAGGTATATAAGTGCCACAATCTCGTGAATGAACAGAAGTGTAAATAAGTGAATGGAAAATGCAGATAGATGATGCAATAGATGAATGTTGTAATGAACAGATGAACAGAATGTAAACATAAACCAAAACAATGATTTAAAATGCATGGCAACCACAATGATAAACATTTATCAATTTAAGTTATACACACGTTTGATTATATAGAGTGTCTTTGAATGTGTAGCCTATATTGAATCGCAGTCAGTGTAAATAAACTCATGAATGAGGGAATCACTTACTCTGTAAAGTTACAGAAGGAAGAACGTACCAAGCTTATGATAGTGACAAACCAAATGTACCGCCATTTTACGGGTTAAAGAAAACGTACCTCTCAATCAAAGTACCCTATAAAAATGATCCCATGAGTGAAGCACCTCTAAAACGCTGTTTTAGCCCCTAATTCTGTATTAAATGTCGCTGGTTCTTGTACTATACTTCTTTTGCTTTCATAAAATTAATCATATGACCAGAGACATTTATATGTCTCTGATATGACTAACTAAATATTGTTTGCATTATATTCTTTCTCAGAATCTTATAATCTTATAATGTTTCTTATAATCATTCATAAAAAATAAATAAATAACTTGATAAAGTAGAAAAAAACGTTTCATTTCGTTTAAATATGATTTACATGTTCACTTTTTTAAAATGGAAAAAAATAGGCGATAATAAAAAAAGTTATTGTTAATTCTTAATCTGATTTTTCTGGACACTAAAACTACAGTTACGGATTATGGCAAGTTAAAAAATTCCCACTTTCTTACAAAATTACAAACTACGTTAAAAATGCAAATGATTGACTTCAAGTGAAAAATTATAATGATATAAAAGTTTTATCTTGACAAAATTTGATCGTCTAAGTGCTACTAATGTGAAATTGTATTTACCATCTGTTCTTTTTTAGCACAAGCCCAATCCCGTGATCGTGTTCTCAAATTTATCCCTCGTGATCGTTCTCAAATTTCGACGTTCTTTAGACGTGACACGTACGCAGGTCACTTTTACAACAATTTCCGCTTTGTGGGGAAGATAAATTTATTTTTAAAATTAAATGCACTAATCTATTTTTAATCACCGATACCCGTCTTCTTTAGCATTTACTTTCAAGCACATATACGTCGCCAAGATCACGGGTGAGCATATACGCATAGGTAACATAGTATGAACATGCTGTTCGCATGAACATAGGCAATCTTTTATTTTACTTTACTTATCCTGCAGAGTATGCAGGATGTCTTCAGAAATGGTTTTTCACTTATATCGAGGCGTTAAACATAGGTGTTTAAGCCCAGTCAAGAATGCCTATACGCTAATCTGTATAAACTATGTATGTATAGAAAAAACTTTTACAATGGTGTTTTATATAAAAGTTTATTATAATTATGTATCAACTGATTCAATAAATAATTATTTTACCTTTTTCAATGTGTAATAAATAAATTAAATTTTTGATAAATAAATTAGTACTTTATCATTTATAATATTTTTTTAATTGACAAAATATTGGTGATGAATCTCAAAATATGTTTCTTGAGATAGACTTCCACGACAAGAATGTTCTATTTAATCGTACTATGATAAATAATGACGACCTGCGTTTAAAATGTACCAAAATTATGCTTTCACGGTTTTTTTTTCGCTATTTATAAATGTATCAATTCGGGGGAAACGGCAAAGCGGTAAAACTGAATAGTCTTGGGGGACGAACTCACTGGGCAATATGTTTACTGATTCAGGTCGCCTAGCTAACTTCCACACCAAACTTGGGTGTCATTGGCACAGTAGTCTTTCAAGGGAGAAGATTTTTGCAAGAGTCGGTAAAATTCGGCATCTAATTCTCATATTCCGATAAAATATCGAAAATGTGGTTTCAGAGGACGGATTAAAAGTGTGTCGGGCCATGTAAAGAACCAAAAATTAGCATGCTATTCTGTAAATTTTACATTTGTTTTTATATTATCCTGCTGCGAAAGCAGGAAGTCCTCAGAAATGGTTTTTCACTTATATCGAGGCATTAAACATAGATGTTTAAGCCCAGTCAAGATTGCCGTAACTACCAATCTGTATAACTATATATGTTTATCTCACACGTTTACAATGGTGTTTTATTTTAAATTGTATTATAATTATTCGACATTTGTTTCAATAAAGAGTCACTCTACTTTATTAAATGAACAATAAATAAATTAAATTTTTGAAAAAAGAAATAGTATTTTATTTTTTTATTATAAATTTTATTGACAAAAGAATGTTGACCAAACTGCAAAATATTTTTTCTTCGTTTGCAATAGACTGTCAATGCCAGGAAAGCTCTTAATTTAATCGTACTATGCTAAATAAAGACGGACTGTATTCAAATGAACAAACATACTAATTCGTGTCAAAATCACAATTCTAAAAAGTCTTAAATTGACAAATAAGTTGAACACTTGGACGTCCACCAGGGAAGTGAGACTGACTGCTACGGAAGGGTAAGCTAGCTGCTTATACGTCAAGTGTAATTGAAAGGAACATGGAACTATATTTGGGACGTCAAATATATCCAGAGTAAAAAAAACGGTTTCACGATGTTTCGCGCTTTAAAGATGTAAAACTTGAATATCGAACAAAGTCGCCGGACATCATGTTTAATTCGTTGCTCCTTAAACCTTCCACATCAAATGGTTTTAATTGGCCAACACAAGTAGTTTTAGATCGGAAGATTTTCAAAGAATAGACTAAATTTAGAATCTAATTCACGAGTATATTCTGCTAATGACGCGGCAATGAAAAGCATGACGCTAAAACCTATTACATAGTAAAATAGCTAGGCATATAGATTCTATATTTAAATGAAATTGGTCCACAGATAAGCATCTACCATTTTTTACTTTCTATTTATCATAAATAACATCGACCATCTTGGCTGCTGAAGGGGGTCGCCGGACATGAATTAGCCATGTAGTGTCCGGTGACTCTGTTCGATATTCAAGACCACTCAGTTTTACTCATAAAGTCGTTTTGTGGATGGTACATTTTAAAACCTCGTAAACGTGAAACTATCATTTTGATAAAATGTGTTACATCATTATCTAACTAAGTGAAATAAATTAAGAACATTTTGGTCATAGAAAGTCTATCATAGAAAAATATTTTGGGGATTTCTCAAAATTCTTTTGTCAATAAAACGTTATTATAAAAAATAATGATATAACTTTTATATCAAAAATTTAATTTATTTATTGTGCATTGAAATAGGTAAAATGTCTTTATATTGAACCAAGTTACGCATAATAATAATTAAGTTTAAATAAAACACTGTTGTGAAAGTTTGGTTTAAACATATATAGTTTATATCGATTTAAATTTCAGGCAATCTTGACTGGGGTTAAACACCTATGTTTAACGCCTCGATATAAGTGAAAAACCATTTCTGAAGACATCCTGCTTCCAACGCAGGGTAATATAATATAATATTAAATGTTAATTCTTTTCTTCTTTCCCTAGGCCATTCTATACCAGGAATTTCGAAGTTTAAACTTAACTGGGACATGTAAATTCATGTCATATGTTGACACATGCCATGGGCTTAAAGATTGTTAAGATGTTGGAGGATCCCATGTGTATCAATGTGCTTCGTACATGAATTTTCACCGGGGAATTGAAGTCCGGTGCTAATAAATGGGCGAATACCGCATATGGATGACACAACATCTTTGAGTTGGATGGAAAATATGGCATTTGCAAGAGTAAAGTGTCCAATTTCCCTACACCTTGAACACATTCCAGTGGGATCTTGACTTGTAAGAACAATTGCTGTTAGTTTGACGTTCCGTTATATACCTCATAAGTAAAGGTTTTTGAAAACATTTTGTATCATATTGTTAACATATAGGGTGTGTCTGTATTCAACATTACCCTGGGTACATTTGACGTGTCATATATACATGTAGTTTATATCGATTTAAGTTTCAGGCAATCTTGACTGGGGTTAAACACATATGTTTAACGCCTCGATATAAGTGAAAAACCATTTCTGAAGACATCCTGCTTCCAATGCAGGGTAATATAATATAACATTTAATGTTAATTCTTTCCTTCTTTCCCTAGGCCTCTGTGAATGCAACATTGTATACCAGGAATTTCGAAGTTTAAACTTAACTGGGACATGTAAATTCATGTCATATGTTGACACATGCCATGGGCTTAAAGATTGTTAAGATGTTGGAGGATCCCATGTGTATCAATGTGCTTCGTACATGAATTTTCACCGGGAATTGAAGTCCGGTGCTAATAAATGGGCGAATACCGCATATGGATGACACAACATCTTTGAGTTGGATGGAAAATATGGCATTTGCAAGAGTAAAGTGTCCAATTTCCCTACACCTTGAACACATTCCAGTGGGATCTTGACTTGTAAGAACAATTGCTGTTAGTTTGACGTTCCGTTATATACCTCATAAGTAAAGGTTTTTGAAAACATTTTGTATCATATTGTTAACATATAGGGTGTGTCTGTATTCAACATTACCCTGGGTACATTTGACGTGTCATAATTCCATGTTCCTTTCATTCGCATTTTTAACTAAACGCATGGCGGGAGCCGCTTACTGTAACTCTTCCAAAGCACCTTGGTAAAAGTTCACGCGTTTAACTCAGAGTCAATTTCCCGGTATTCAAAGTTTGGATTGTGATTTGGATATGGATTGGTATGTTTGTATTATTAATTTTATCATTTTCAGCAGATATAGCAAAATTTAAACACAGTCAGGTGTCTGTTAACAGACATTCTCGCTTATTTTGTACATTTTAATTTTTAAGAAAATTGTGTCTTTGGGAGTTAAGACAAACGAAGAAACTCCTTATTCATTAAATATACATGTATTTGATAAATGGAAACAATGTCTGGTTGCCGAGTTAATGACACACATGGCAATGACATACCGGTACTTGTGACCAGGGACAGTGTCCTGGTGGAACAACATATCTTTATAAAATACGGAATAAGATTACCATGTGATACAGATATGCTGCCATATTTGTTTTTCGGTAGTCATCTTGGAAATGGCAAAAAAAAAAAAAAAAAAAAAAAAAAAATGGTAGGACAGAACGGTATTTATATCGAAAATGCAAATTGGTCCAAAAAACACGCTGTCCCATGCTAGTATTAGCTTTAAAAAAAAAAAAAAAATGGAAGGACAGAACGGTATTTATATCGAAAATGCAAATTGGTCCAAAAAACACGCTGTCCCATGCTAGTATTAGCTTTTTTAAAATTCCTTTAATTTTTCAACTGTTTCAGATCCCAAATTCACCGTAAGGTTTTCCGGTGTTTGTCAAATGAATGCACAAAACGTCTTCCAAAATACAAACACTTTTTTAAAAATGTGTTGTCTTATGCTCAATCATGCCTTTACTGGTTCACCCGGTGTCAGTATAATGTGACTGGGGGATGGGTTGGTGGTACGCTTGTCTGTGGCGTACTGATTCTGTGAACTAGCACCTTAAAGTCGCTCAAAGTGCGCGCTGGTACAAGGCAGACCATACAACACACTCTCACTTCACATGCATACAGGAACTTGTTCATAGATCAACCCATAGCGATTTATAAAATAGTTCTCGTCGCGAATAGTGAAAAATTGCTGATGTGACATTAAGAAACATTCAACCAACCAACCAACCCCATCATGCGAGGTGTCCTGTACGTAATACTGCATTCACTACTATATGTCAATTAAATTAATACTTCATTAGTTAATTAGATAGATAATGATTAACTCAATGAGGTTATACTTCCAATAAAACTTATATTGAGATGTCACCAGCTAAAATAAAGTGACAGAATTTTTTACATTTTCAGTTCACTCAAGACATATTGTCAATTAAATCAATACTTCATTGGTTAATTAGATAGAATGATTAACTGAATGAGGTTATACTTCCAATAAAACTTATATTGAGATGTCACCAGCTAAAATGAAGAGACAGAATTTTTTACATTTTCAGTTCACTCAAGACATATTGTGCAGGTAGGTTCTTTAACCTGCAACGTCAGTCGTAACACGGGATATAAGGTTTAAGGTCTTTTCCGAAGAACCATGTACGTGATTTTCATGTCTAAATTCCGAGAGCTTGGCAAAAGAGCAGTCACTCCCTACTTTTAACATGTGAAGTCTTGGTCAACCCCGAACTAGTTTCAAACCCATGACATCCTACATACTGAACGAGGATTCTATCAACTGAGCTATCGCAGTCAAGTTATGTTGATGTTGGGTAAAGGCGGGGTCAATAAAGTATGGTTTATTGTTGAGATTTCAACCAATTAGATGCATCCATTTTGGGCTAGCTTTGAAATATTAATGATTATTTCTTATTCACTCTTCAAGTGTATATTATATTATTAGTAGTAGTAAATGCCTGGTCCCAGTTTCTGTCATTTCTTAACAAAGATTGTCGTTAATTTAAAAGCAAATTTTGGCAATCTATTGCTAGACTACAAAAACTAAATGTAGAAGTTTCAGACTTGAATATCAGAGAAATTAACAAAAAAATATTAAGATATAAGATTTGCCAAATTTAAGTTAAGACAAATTTTAGTTAAGAAATAATCGTGAACCAAGATTAGTACGAAAAATTCCCAAGATAAGAGAAATAGAGGAAGAAGTTGACATTTGGTTTTATATTAACCTGCGTTGTAGGCAGGATTTTCTCAGAAATGGTTTTTCACTTATATCGAGGCGTTAAACATTGGGTGTTTAACCCCAGTCAAGATTACCAGTACAGTGTACCAGTATTTTTTATATAGTTTACAATTACACTTTTATAATGGTCTTTTACCAAAACGTTTATAAAAATTCTGCATTTTAACAATCAATTAAAATATGTATTACTTTTTTCAATGTATAATAAATAAATTAAATTTTTAAAAGCAAAAGAAACATTGTTACTCTTTTAAATAATAATTTCTGTTGACAAATATAACTTAAAATATTTAATAAATGATATATAGGTTGCTTATATAGAGTTGTCTCCCTTATTCTGTGTTCCGCTCTATATTGTTAGTAATGACAGGTGTTATCAATTAAGTTATTTCCTCTATTTGACTTATTATAAGCAGATCGACATTTTACATAGATAAAAATATATCGTTGATCGAAAAATATTTTTATGCATCACAGTTGATCTTGTTAGTATACAGGTCTATGTCAATATAAACATTCCATTTACAAGCACTTGGGTCAGGTATTCTATTTTTAATTTATTATTTTATCGACTAAACAGTGATATATTTTGCTATTTCATTATATCTGACGACGTTCTGAACTTAATGCATCCCTGATAAACCGATTTATTTCACTTAAAAATTTTCTTAATTTTCTCTATAAAAAAGTTCTTTTTTGAAAAAAACATTTCAGAATATATCACCATTTCCCCTGATGTTAGAGTTGTGCTGTGAAAGGGGATGATATAAATTTTTGCTGTTCAAAGTTTAAACATAGATTCACTTTTTATATGAAAAATGTGAAAATTATTTACCACTGCTCTGATATTTCAAATTAACAGGATCTGTTTTATATGGTACCCTTTTAAAAGGTTACGTTTTCACGCACCTGTTTGGAACATCTCGGGTTCTTACGCGTAATTTTCTAAGATGTAATATACGCATGCGTTGTTACACCATCACTTCCTGTTACAATTGACAATATCCAACAAGAATGCCATCAAACCAGAATTGAGAGAAAAATTGGTGAGTATTTCCCAAATTATAGAAAAACTTTCATAACATTTGGGTTGGACGACTGTAAATAACAAGTACTGACTTGTATTGTGTACAAGAAATCGGCAGATTAAATGTCGTAGTCATATAAAATACATCTTGGACTGCCACAACATCAGAAAATGACATAATCCGTTGTTATTAAATAAGGGTTCATTAAGAACAAACCAGTCTGTCAATTTTTTTTTTTTGAAGTTTTTGTATTCAAGTCAGCTAAATAGAATGCTTTGAAAGTACAATTTTTTTAAATAAAGTCTGGCGATCAGACTGAAGAAAACACTCCTGCTTTGAGATTTTCTCAAATTTCTGTTCATCCTCTTCTTCTATTTCTATACTGTTGATCTGCAAAGGGAATCCCATACCGCAGATACTGCAAACGTGAACATGCGTGCAGGTTAAAAAGTTGAATAAGAGAGAGGGTAAAATGGCAAATTCAGTGCTGATTAAAAACTGGATAAAATCAGGATTTCCTTCCTCTTACAAATTATACACATTTATTTTACATGTTTCTAAATATCCCATGGGTTTGATTGTAATTTGTATAAATAGCATTATATGGAATACTATAGCAGATGTGCCAATCATTGTGTCACAGATTTTCCATTTTACGGTTGAAATAATGATCAAATCTGTAGTGATATCCAATTTTCAGCTCCAGTTCTTATTGTCTCCCTATTACAACATTTGAAAACAATTTAAGATTTTAACTGTTATATCATCACAGCATATGAAATATAAGAAATGTCTTGTCTGTACTTGACAGAGCCACATTTTCAATATGGTCAGATTTCACCAGCATAACATTACTCTGTCATCTAAAAATAAAATGTGCAGTAGATACAGATAAATGAATGTCTTTATCAAAATAGCTTTTGATATCTTTTCACTCATTAAAACGTGAAAGTAGTTTTGATTGTTTAAAATCAAAGTTACGTAAATATCTTTCTGGAAAAAATAAAAATCTTAAAAAGGGGTTTGCAGGTCTGTGATAGAGGGAAAACTTGATGGTTCAATTCGTAACAGGGACTGCCATCAATTCTGTTTCTTTTCACCTATCTGATGGCACTGGTCTACCATATACCACTTGGCCTTGTGGTACCCAGTAGCACAGTACAAGCACAAGCCTACAATGCTTTTTGAAATGAAAATCGGTAAATTATGTATCGCATCACATACTGCATATTTGGATGATATTCATTTTCTTTTATTGGAGGCTGCTTTGACGTAATGGATAAGACATCAGTCTACAAATCCAGGGTCTCTCACTGCTGTGAGTTTGAGTCCTGCTCAGACCACATGTGGGAAAGTGGATTTTCCTTGCCGTTGGCTTTACTGGTTCACCCAGTGTCACTATAACTGGGGAAGTGGTAAGTTTGTGGTGTACTGACTCAGTGAGCTAGCACCTTAAAGTGCCCTGAGTGCGTGCTGGTACAAGGCAGACCATAAAACACACTCACACTTCACATGCATGCATGAACTTTTTCATAGATTTATCCATAGAGATTAATAAAGTAGTTCTCGTCTTGAATAGTTCAAAAATTGCTGATGCGACATTCAACAACAACAACATTTCTTTTATTGACAAATTTTCTTGATGTAAATGTGCTCTGTTTAAGAGTTTAATTTAATTTAATAATTTGACACAATTTCTTCTTTTGAAGGTTAAAATGGAGCCTGGTACAGCGACAACAGAAGAAAATCCGACCCACTCCTATCTTGGAAGTCGTGGTATTTGGATTACATATGTATTAATCATTTTCCTGTTTCATTTGTTACTTCTCAGTGTCCCATTCTTCAGTGTAGCCATCGCCTGGACACTAACTAATGTATTCCATGATGTGGTAAGTAAAACTAAGACTATCTACATGCAATATATATAGGGGCAGGCCCCGGTTTCACAATCATTCCTTAGCTAAGATTTTCCTTAACTTAAATTCAGCAAATTTTGATTTTCTCTTTTTCAAACTATTAATGAATATTTTTGTCAAAACTAAATGCAAATGTTTTATTAAAAATAACACCTTAAATTCTTGAATATCTTGAAAATTAACAGAATTATGAAGATTTGAAATTTTTCAAGATTTAAGTTAAGGAAAATCTTAGCTAAGGAATGATTGTGAAACCGGAGCCTGGCGCGATTGGCGCTTTAAGTGGTGATATTCTAACACTGCAAAGATATAGTATAGTAGTAGTAGTAGTAATGGTGTTTAACGTCCCAGTCAAGAATATTTCACTTATATCGAGACGTCGCCAGCTATAGACGAAAGTGCAGAAATTTTGCCTGTGCGTTGCGCTGATGGCATTATACAGCAGGGTTCTTTATCATGCCAAGCCTACTGTGACACAGGACCTCGTTTATTTTAAGTTCCCATCCGAAAGAACTTTGACTTTCATTTCGTAATGCCAAGTGCTTGGCGAAAGAACAGCCACTACCCACTTTAAAGTCTTGGGTCAGACCCGGATGGGGCTCAAACCCACGACCTCCCACTTACGGAGCTTTAAGTAGTGATATTCAGACACTGCAAAGATATAGTGTAGTACATTGTATAGATATAGATGTTAGATCAAGTATTGTTTTGAACTGCCACAGTGGTTTTGTTGCTTAAAATTACTACCGAATAAAGATAGTTTCCCCTAGGGAAAAATGACTAAATTTTCCTAACATGTCCACTAAAATTCTTCAAAACAACAGTGATGCTCTGAAAATAAATCTAGTTGTCCTTGCCTACAAAATAAACACACACACATATATATATATATATATATATAGTACATTTGTAATTGCTATTGCCAGCATATTATAATGCAGTTTGGTAGATCTCAGAACTTCAATTTTCCCAATCTTAAAGGCAGAAAGTAGTTTTCAAAAAATGTAACAAATCACTTCATATACGTTACATTTATCTGATATGAATTTTGTGCTACCGTATTCACACATGCATTTGACAATACTGAAAAGTAAAGCTAATACCCTGCATTGAATCATTACGAACAGGAATAAATTAGAAGAGTCACAGTTGTAACCTAGTGCTATTTCTTTTTCTCTGTCCATAATTTTTTCTTGCCAGAAAAAGAACCATTCATCAATTATTTAATATAATACTTTAATCAAGTGCTTAAAATCTGGTCACAATCAATTGATTTTTGGTTCATGGTATAATCAGTCAATTATTGGCACATCATTAACATATATAACAATTCAAGTGCCCTCATGGCCATGGTGGGTAAAAATCAAACCATGGGGCCTTTGCAGACAGATCCTAGTGTGAAAAAGTGTGTCAGTTTGCTTGAAGAATGTTTGTGGTTTTCTTTTAGTATGCTGGTTTCTTCTACTATCCTAAAACGGACCACTTTGATGTAAGTGAAAGAATCTTGACTTGGATGTAGAACATAATTACTGGTACTCCCCTGCGCCATAATAATCTTCATAATCTAAAACAAATGATTGACTACTCATAATTTTCTTCACTTTCAGTTCATGTATGTGATGTTACATCATACTAAAGGTACCCCGTGGGGAACCCCAGAGCAAGGTAAAGCCAGAACACAAACCCAGTGGGAACAGATAGACAACGGTCGACATTTCACTCCTACAAAGAAATTCCTAACCATTGTCCCTATAGTATTGTAAGTGTACTTGGGTTGAAAACTTCACATAAATTCTTTATATACCCCATCCCCTCCCCAGCCAGAAAGTTTTTTTTTGAGGGGGAAGGGTTATAAGTATACTTGAGTTGCAAACTTGAAATAAATTATTAAATAAATAATACCCCTCCCCTCTTGAGTAAGTTTTTTTTTTTTTTTTGGGGGGGGGATGGTGGTTATATGGGATACTGGAATCGCCTTGTAGAAACAAAATGTCCAAAATTTATTCAGTTATGTATAATCCAATTATTCTGGAGCTATGCACAGACGTTAAGCATCATAAGAACCTGTGCACCTTTGATTATCAGTCTGATCTGATGTAGTTTGTGGACTACTTGCCAGACTTAGGATTTTTCACACTTAGATTAGATTAAGTAAATACAAATTTGTATAGAGGTTTATCTAACAATTGAACTGTTTTGATATGGCATTCATAGTCAATGTGAATGCCAAACCTTTGCACGACAAACTATACAATGTGCGATAGCTTGTTAATCTTGTTGATTACACTATTATTGTTTTGCATTTTTACATCAACATAGTGTCTAAATAAAATAAAGCAATCTGAACTAAAAAAAATGATTTACTTCTTTTATTTTTCAGGTTTTTTTTAGCCAGTTTCTATACTAAATATGATAAAGTACATTTTATGGTGAATGCAGTGGCACTAGCTGTTGCAGTGCTACCAAAATTACCCATGTTTCATGGTGTCAGAATATTTGGAATTAACAAGTGGTAGGAGAACTGGAGGACAAACTCTTTTTAAGTGGGGGAGAGTGTAGATCATTTAATGTGGTCACAAGAATATGTAAGAAGAGATTTAAAGACATTTAAAACATGAACTTGTAATTTAAACAATTTTATGTGATATTGTCTCTTGAATTTTAAGTTATATAAAGTATGAAATGATTTTTGTTGCTTTAACCATGTCTGTCTAATAATTGTTTAAATCTGTTAAAATATATTATTTAAATTGTATAGTTTTATTGGTGAGGAAAGATTTCAAACAGCGATGAGTTCATTATACAGGTTTTATTTAAGTGGTTTTATGAAACAGAGTTGTAGACACATGTCATGTTCCTAATACATACTGGATTCTTATAAAATTGTTGATTCTCTGTTACACAAATTCCAAATCTACACAGCACATATAATCATCTCAGTTCAATAAATTTTGTCAGATGGCTTAGTATATTGTACTTCTGTTTTCTCCATAATTTGGGAACTGACTTCTGATTGTCACTACGATTTCTTGTCTAGGTCATAACCATCACCATTACTCAACTCTTCTCAAAATATGGGGTGGGGTAGGGGTGAAATATAGTGTTCATTCCATCTCTTCATTTCTTGAACACTTTTCAAATAAGTTATTTAACAGATTTGTAATGCCTGTATGAAACTTAACTTGAACAATTTTTGGTTGCAGTAGATGTGCCATTGGATATTCACCCTTTGATCATGCACATTGTTAGAAAAACATGAACTAATCAGTTGGCATTCATTTGGGGGACACATAATAAAGCACCCCTTTTCAGTTATAATCAAAAACAAACATACTTATCCAGTTGTATATGGAATCAACAGGTTTATAAGAATCCATGTCAGTGAGAATTGTTGTAGATTTTTGAAATTGCAAACTTATCAATGTTGTGTATTTTAATGAAAATGTATGCATTATCAGTGAGTAAAGTACTCGGCATATTATCTGAATCTGACATGTAATTTTCTTGGTTAAATTAAATTAATATATTTTACAAAACAGAAATAGTTTTATTCTGATGTACTAGGTAAATCTTGATTCTTTTTCCAGTGTTCATTCTAGAAGGGGTCATTGGGCCTTTTTTGTCCCCATTGCTAAGGCCTCAGTGGGTCATGTAATATTTAAAGAATCAACATATTGATGTTTTGATGTTTTTGGCTTAAGTTAATGAAAATGACACATGCTGAAAAATCCTAGATTGAATTACCGGTACTGCTTTCTCCGTCACTGCACAAAAGATCTGTCCTGAATAGAGATATTTAAAAAGTTTTTTGTAAGACTTAGCCTGGTTTTAAATCCACAGTCAATCCTGTCTATAAAGGCCACCCAAGGGAACAAGTAAAAATGACCTTTATGGCCAAGTGGCCCTTATATACAGGTTCAAATAACATGAATAAAGAGCAATTAGGATAACATTTTAATGGACGTCATAAACAGGTGGCCTTTATATAGAGGTGGCATTTAAGGCAGGCTGAACAGTAATTTTATACATAGATATTTAAGCAGTTTTCATCACTGATATTTGGTTTCATGAAATGATTAGTTTGCTGTGATACAAGTTGAATATTATACCTGGTATCACAATATTTGCCCTAAATGTAGGCATGTGACAAGACTTGGACCGAATATGTCTAAAACCGAGAATTTATGATGGAATGATTAGTCATTGGGTCAAAGTTCGCCTGAATTGTAACAGGCTGAAATACATGTCTGACATATTTAAAATACACAATGTATTGTTTTTCGAACAGATCACGGTTTTAAAATATTGTTTTTTGAACGGATCAAGGTTTTTAAAACATCTCACTCTGTATTGTATCCATGGTAACAGACTTACCAGATTAATAGATTTTTGTCTATTTTATATTTTTCTACTTGTCAAACAAAAAAAATCTATCCATTAGTTTGAGTTTTATTGTATCTTAAAAGGTATTTTAAATATTGGATTTGAAGTGCATTTGTATTAATATGACAGAACTACATGTACATATATTGAAATGATGTATTTTCATTGGCCAACTTCTGATGCATTTTGATTGGTCAGCTCGAGATGTATTTTGATTAGTCAAGATACAATGTATTTTGATTGGCCAGATTGACTTGAGTTTTATGTATTTATTTCAGAACCTCTTTAACCATGACAATCAGTAATAGACCTACCACATTAAATAACAAATGTTTTACCGAACCTGTAAAGATTTCATGTTAGTACTCTTGACACCAGCAAAATTCCTGGGGTACTGATAAACCTTGGGTTGTTTGATTTCAATGTCACAGGGCCCACACTGGTTCAAAAATTTTAGTTGCAAATTTCAAATTTCAAGTCTACAGGACATTTTTTCTATTCCAAGATGATTTCTTGTCGCAATTTATAAAAAAAGACATTTGTGACTGGCAGTGTGAGCCCTAGGACATAAATTAAAACCAGTATAAATCTTGTCTCATCTATTGTCACTGATGAAATATTTCTGTGTATCCAAGCATTCTGAATGAACATTTTATGGACCCCTTATAAGGTTTTGAGTGTTTGGTATTCACTTTGTACCGCCCCCTCTAAAATCCTGGACTTGCCTCTGCCACTTGCTTTAGTTCTAGATTGAACACTGCATTATTTATATACAGCACAAGTTTTCACTTTTTAATGACCATTAACAACATTATAAATATTCAATGTTTTTATCATTATACACACATATATATCACCTTTTATGCATTGTGAGCACCGCTTTTTAGTCTGGTTTTTAATCAGGGCTCAAAGTTGCAACTAAACTAGGTGCCATGCCAACCAAATTTTTCCATTGGCGACAACTTTTTACTCATAAGTCGCTTTTTTGGGGGGTTCAAAATTCTCAATCATGGCGATTTCATTTTTCTGTTTATGTTTTAAATATTGACAAAGTGTTTTTCGGCACTCCTTGGCTGGCCTTGTGACTTACAGAGGGAATCTTTCATATGTATATATACTGAACGTCAAAAGTGTGCTGAATAGAACAGTAATCATGGCTGGAAAGTGGCTGTCAGTGTGTATTGATAGTTTTTTCAAGGCAAGTATGTGTGATGCTCCAAAAAAGGAGGTGATCGATCCATAGGTGATAAATAATTGATATTACCGGTATAAAGTATGTGTTTTAGATTATATTTAGGATGGCGCCTAATTTAAGGAGCCAGGCTGGCTTCTATAATCAAAAAGTCACTTTGAGCCCTGTCAATTATTATCGTTTGGTGTACATATTAATACAAAGTTAAGCAATTTTTCATTTTACCAGAAATATGGTCCATATACCATATAATTTAATTTTCTTTGCTGTTAAACGCAACAAATTTTATGAGGAATCCAGTTTCTGATTGATAAAATGTGTGGCATTGTCATTAGTAACTTATAGGCAAAGAGGAATGTGTTTCTCATAGACCAGATCTCCTGAGTAGTAAAAAATTTCAACATTATTTCAAGAAAAGTTACAGACCTCTTGATTTGACAATCGATTGTATTTAGAACAGTCACTAATACTTACAGGTCTCTTCATTGGGCAATATTTTGAACAACACAAACTGTTACACTCTTTCTGATTGGACAATATTTTGAATAGTCAAAAAAAGTTACAGGCATGTTGATTAGACAACATTTTGAACATTGTTTCAAGAACAATTGCATCACTTTTGATTGGTCAAAATTTGTACAATTGCTTCAAAAGTCATCTATCATTTTCATTGTTTTCAAATAAAAACATTTACGGTAACTTTTTTTCTTTTTTCTAATCAACTAATCAAATTTCAGCATGTGGGAGTGTTTAAACAGATTTTATCACCTTATGACCTCATTCATTTTAACACCATACCTTAAATAATATTAAATTGTTAATTGGAGACTGATTATTCGTTGATTTATTGTAAAATCCATTCCAATTCATTTATTTACCATATGTTATACATCATTTAATGAGATACATATGGCGGGAAACAGTATCAGGACCGCATTGTGTGTGCAGGACAGTGAATTACAACACACTGTTCACATTTCTATGTTGATTACGTCACTGATAACACCATTTACGTCACAATGTCTTACGTTTTCCGGGAAGCATATTTCTTAAAAATTCATGCGTAAACAGTAAAAATTTATTTAGATCTTATAAATTAAGTTAAAATTATAAGATCTAGATACATCTTTTGATTCGTGTTATCAGTGACATAATCAGCAATGAAATGTGAACAGTCTGTGGCTATTCACTGCCCCGCAGACACGAAGCGGTCCTGATACTGTTTCCCGCCATATGTATCTCATTAAGATGTGATTTTCAAGATTTTCTGTGCATGCTGAGAGAAGATTGACAGTGTTGAGTTTATGTCTGGGGAAATGGAAAAAATTGTTTATACGGTAAAACCCACAATTCATTGTCACCATTTGTTCAGTTGGCATTTTAAAAAAGGAATTTTTTGAGTTTGTTTATAAAATAAAACTTCAGTTCATTGTCACTATTTCACTTCTTTGTTCAATTGAGTTTTGGTATTATAAAGGAGGTTGGTGATAAATGAAGGGAGACTTATAGAGAAAAATATAGAAGAAACAGATGTTAGGACTTCAGAATACAGTGGCATTAAGTGAGGTGGCAAAAGTATGATGTGGCATTATAATGAGTGTTTGAATTATTTTATATGTAAGATAAGATATCTTCACCATGAAAAACTGATCACACACAATTGTCTGGACTTGTTGTAACTTGTTCTTGTATTGAAAAGAAATTATGAAGATGCAGAGGCTGTTAGATAAACATATATTTGAAAATGTTCCCAACCAAACACTTTTATAATTGGTATATATTTCTTCATGATAATTGAATACAATAAGAGAAGATAATTTTCAGCCATCTATTTTTTTGTGATTGCATTTCAGAAAATGATCGCTGGAATATCAAGAAAACTTTATTATTTTATGTATCATAGTTCACCATGTATTATGTACAAGTTTTGACAGTCAGTAATTCAAGAAATATATTTTTTTTGTATTTTATGTGTACAATTACAGGTCATTTCTGGTCAGAGGTCATATACAATCTGTTGTCAGAGTTCATCTGAGGTCAGAGGTCATTTAGGATCTGGTGTCAGAGGTCATTTAAGATCTGATGTCAAAGGTCATTTAGGATCTGGTGTCAGAGGTCATTTAGGATCTGGTGTCAGAGGTCATTTAGTATCTGGTGTCGGGTCATTTATGATCTTAAGTCGGAGGTCATTTATGACCTGACATCAGAGGTTATTTACAATCTGATGTTAAAGGTCATTTATGATCTGGTGTCAAAGTTCGTCTGAGGTCAGAGGTCATTTATGATCTGATGTCAGGTCATTTAGGATCTTAAGTCGGAGGTCATTTATGACCTGACATCAGAGGTTATTTACAATCTGATGTTAAAGGTCATTTATAATCTGATGTCAAAGGTCATTTTCTATCTGATGCTGAATTATTTATCATTTTATTTAGTGTTAAACTAGGGATTTATTGGTTAGAAGTTTGCTGTGAGAACTGGCATTAAGTGTGATTTGTTTTATTATTATTTTAATTTTTAGTTTTAAGTGGATTTTAGTTTTGGTGAAATTTAGTAGTGTTTTACAATGTATTAGTTTTAATAGTATCAGATTTTTTTAACACAAAATTAAAAATTGATCTTCAAGATCCGACTTTAACCTGCATGTGGTGAGCAAAGGGAGAACACATTAAAATCTTGCTAACAGACAGGCTATTATCTGGAAAATTTTGGAAATGAAAAGGAAAATCAGTTTCTAATTTTAGTGAAAAAGTCATAACAATTTGCCTAAGTGAAGAGCAAAACCCTATATACATTGGCATCAGATTGTAAATGACCTTTACCGTCATTTCCTGCAATGGAGGTCACCTGTATACTAGTTTATATCCCACAATTTCTGTACAGATATCCCACAATGCCTGTACAGGTATCCCATGGTATTTGTCAAATTAGTAAACTATACATTGTTTTTGAATGTGTGTTTTAAAGGATACTGAATATACTAAAACCTTGATTGATTGCCATTGTTTGTTCACTCAATACTGTAAACATATTTATTTTCGCCATGGACTAATTTTCGCTTAATTCGCGGTCGTTTGATTCGTGCGAAAATTAATACCAAGCAAAAATTATATCTTGCTGATTGTGTTATGAGGCACATTTCAAATTCGCGAAAATTTAACTCTGCGGATATGTCTAAATTTTCTTTACGGCGAAAATAAATACATGCGAAATTAAATACATTTACAGTAATTGGAGGGAGACTAATATTAAAGAAAAAATAATTTTGGACTTCAAAATACTAGTGTAGCATTACCTGAGGTGAAAAATTTTTTAATAGGATCAAAATAAAGTTTTATTGTCATAACACAGCATATTACTAATGGAAATCTTTCCACACAAAGTTTTATGAGAGTATCACATGGAGTTTAGTAAACCAGCAAACCCCAATCTCCCCCCTCTTTTCTAGACAAATATTTGACTGGAACTAGCCTAGTGAACTTTCAGTTCTTGGACTAATGTTATTTTGACAGGAAAATGCCAATTAATGTGATTCAATATCTGTTGGAAGTGCAATGTATATAGCCAAATTTTGTTCATGTGATTTTTAGGTGAACAAAATTTGGCTGCATACAATAAAACTTTGACTTGTTAAATGACCTCCATAACTTAACCACCATACCACAGAGATTTGAAGTTCAAAAATGTATTTCTTCTAAATAAGTCTCTCTCGATTTATCAGCAAAATACTTTATAACACCTTAATTTGG
The DNA here is from genome assembly GCA_021292105.1 of Anadara kagoshimensis. Taxonomy (NCBI): domain Eukaryota; kingdom Metazoa; phylum Mollusca; class Bivalvia; order Arcoida; family Arcidae; genus Anadara; species Anadara kagoshimensis. The sequence continues at coordinate 2,623,829 of CM037872.1, read as the reverse complement.
TTGAACAAATGGTGACGATGAATAAGGCTTTTACTATTATGGTTCCATAAAAAACGTTTAGAGCTAGTCCATGGTGCATGTGGATGAGCCTCATTTTGATATCGTCCATATTTTGGCGGTAAATATTATACTAAGTAAGGTGTACATATTCTATCACTTAAATGTTGTTGTGCTATTATTTTCTGTGTGTGAATATTATATGTGACATTTTTGTAGATATGTAGAGTTTTTGTCCATAAAATGGATAGAAAATGATCTGTTAAATAATAAATACTTTTTACAGAAATATTATGAATTATTTAATTTGTTCATATAAAGCATGTTAAGATAGATGTTTCAATCATTTAAATTGATGTATCACTGGCCATGCTTTTTATGTCTTGACACCCAGGCTGCAATCACTATACCAAAGCAGCGTCACAGCAACCAATAACATTCTAGTGTCAGTGACATCATTAAATGACACAATTCAGGCTGAGTTTTCATTCTTTTTGTGTGAAATTCAAGCATGCCGGGGTTTTGTCGGAACATTGTGGGCATGACTGGCGCTCCGTCAATTTGCATGGCAGAATTGTCATAATGATTGAACGATGTCATATTTCCCCGTCAGCAGTACATGTATTTCTCTTATATTGTGATGGAATTTACAGATCATCATTTCTGGACATGTGCTGTTATGTCTAATAATATATTCAAAATTTATTTTATTTTCTAAAACAGTTTTATAAAATGTATCATTTTACAGTCTAACCTGCCTTATAGGCCACCTCTATATAAGTAATACCTGCTTATAAAAGCCAGTAGAATTGTATATCGATTGTTCTTTATTCATATTATTTGAACCTGCATATAAAGATTGCCTTTCTATGAAGGTCACTTTTGCTGGTTCTCTTTGGTGGCCTTTATAGACAGGTTTGATTGTAGTTTGAAAACAATCAACACTCAACAAGTGATCTGACTTTCTCACACTAGGATTTGTCTTGAGTGGACTTCATACACAGACTGTATAGTCTACTTAACTACTGAGGTCGCTAATCGACACAAGTGTTTCTGATATGCTTTGTAATAATGCAAACTTATAGTGACTTTTCGAGTGTCAGTTTCCTACTTTATCTAAAATTAACATTACAGGTCACTATATTGACAAAGAGCTCAAGATTCAAGCTAACCAGTATAAGCTTATAAAGAGGATAACACCTTTTCTCTCATACAGTTGACCAGGAGATTTGTTATTGAGCAACATTCACTGTACGATGAGGTTTCATGTATACAGTCATAATTATTTTATTTACATTATATATTAAAATGCCCCATTAGCTATAGATGAAGGTAGCATAAATTTATTTCTTCCCATTGCCCTTCTTGCAACTGAGAAGTGTGGGGGTTTTATTTTCTGACATAAGCCAAAAATGAAATTGGACATAGAAAAATTTCCAATCTGAACTGGTTATTGAAATAGAGGTAAAATTTGGCAACTCTGTGCAATATGATAATTATGTAGTATGATTCAGTGATTGCTCAATCATCCACTTTATAGTTGTTTAATTCTGCGGGGATAAAATTTTGCGGCTCAGTCACTGAAACTTATTTAGGGGTATAAAATTTTGCGGTGAAGTGTCCAGTGTTAACTGTAATAACAATTTTCTGTAAAGATTTTCTAACTAAGTTTAATGAATGCTACAAGAAAATATACACTTGGTATTTAATTTCGTGCTATTCAGTCAAACCGTGAATACAGCAAAATTAAATCCACAGTGAATAAAAGCAACTATACAGTATCCTGGTATCTATAATTGAACCAGCTATTAAATGTCACTGATAATTTATAATGCTGGGTAACATAACATTTATGGTTGTTCTAGTAAGAAGGTACAGAAGGGATAATTTTGACATAGTTGTATTTGTTATTTTGTTAAAAACTTCAAAAATTGCTCTGTACAGAATTAAATTCACTTTTGGATAAATGAATAGACTATTTTTTCCTCTTAGGTCAGTATATCATGTATATTTTGCATCAAGTTTTGACAATTTTTTGTGAGTTTGTTGGAAAGTACAACTTTATTCTTGCATTTTCCATGTGCACTCAATTTGTGGAAATACAGTCGTGCTCTTTAAAGCCAGTAGTATACATGGTATACTGGTATCTATCATTGAACCAGCTATAAAATGTCACTGATTATTTATTACACCATGATATAAATCTGAGGCAGCTGTTACAATTACAACATTGTTTATAATCCATCTATGAATAAAGAGTTGATTGATTTAATAGGGTTTATACATGTATATCCAAGTCAAGGATGTAACCAGTCGAACCTGCCTTAAAGGCCACCTCTATATAAGGGACACCTGCTTATAAAGGCCAGTAAAATTGTATCCCAATTATTCTTCATTCATATTATTTGAACCTGCATATAAAAGCCACCTGCCCAAAAAGGCCACTTTTATTGGCCCCTTTGGGTGGCCTTTACAGACAGGTTTAACTTTATATAGGTGAAATGTTGGACATTTTGACATTTGCAGTATGCTCTGCATAGGGCAATGTGCAGGGAGGGGACTATAATGTGCCATGCCTGATGTAACACACTAGGACATTGGTTTATAAAGTCTGTTTCTAAGGACACTGACTTTCATTTCTAAATGCTTGGCAAAAGAACAGTCATTATGTGGTTTCAAGTCTTGGTCAGACATGTTAAAAATCTGGCTTGCAAGGTTTTGAACCCCACTCTGGCACATTCTATTGCAAGTACAGTCGAACCTGCCTTAAAGGCCACCTCTATACAAGGGCCATCTGCTCATAAAGGCCAGTAGAATTGTATCCCAACGGTTCTTCATTCATATTATTTGAACCTGTATATAAAGGCCACCTGTCCGTAAAGGCCACTTTTACTGGTTCCCTTGGGTGGCCTTTATAGACAGGTTTGACTGTAAGTTTTTTTTCAGTTCACTTGCTGAAGGTCAGTGGTTTTCTCTGGGCACTCTGGTGTCCTCAACCATCCCAGAATTGATCACCTCAATCAAAGTGAAATAATCTTGACTAGGGTGTAAAACACCATTATTAAACTCCACTCATTTAGTGATCTTTATATAGGATTTACTGTGCTAGTTTTGAGAGTTTAAATGAGAAAGGAAAACATTGTGAATTTTCAAATGACTTAACAATAGTACTCTTTATGGCAATTAAGTATAATATATGACATTAATTGACCATGACTTTTTTTGTGTGATATAAGGACAGTTAACGCCATATTAAGTATAGACCTGGTGAAAGTTTAAAACTAAGTTAACGAAAATGAGTCACAGCTCTGCTGCGGAGTAGCAAAAATTTGGATAGCTAATGACTGAAAAACAGCTACGAGATAGATAGCAGCTGCCAAACAATGTTAAGATATAGCTAACAGAGCATCAAGATCAGTTGTCGATTTTTTAGCTTGGTGTTAAATTTTTGACAGGGCTGTACTGTATGTTCATCATGTACAATGCAATGTGTATTGAGAGATACAGTTATTGGGTTAAAATACATGTAATTTCAGATAATTGTTTTTGTTTTCAGGGCATATACACATCGTTAATTATAAATTATGTAAATTACAGAAAAATATTTATTGGATAATTGCCTTTTCAGTTTATTTTACTGTCAGGAGCTCAGGGCAGTAATAAAATTTATAAATGTAAATGTCATTTTAGTTCGATATTGGATATGTTTGTCTCCAATTTCAGAATAAACTCTAAACAGTAAAACCTCATTTATTGCCCCTCAACAACTAGATTATTGCCAAATAATTTTTCCTGTTGTTTTTTTCTCTTTATAATGATTCTTTTCAATGAATTTACCTAAATTATAATTTGCGCCAAAAGTACTTGCTACAATTATACAATGGAGATCAGATAAAATCAGGATTTAAACCTACAACTCTCCACTTAGGTACCTTGTACTCTGTAAACCGACATACTGCAGTGATACTTATATCCAGGAAGTCAGTTCTTCTTTAAACTGGTAAACATTGTTCTGAGTTGAGATGAGAGGCACTGTAATCTGTAATTGCGCTTTAGAACACTTAAGTCCCAGAATAGAATCCACTACAAAATGGATTTACTTTCATAAAAGGAGAGAAACAGAATGCAGCGCACTTTATAGGATGTTTATTAGTGTCCATGTAATTGAGGGATCACCAGCCACGCCCACAAATTTCTGACAAAGGCCCAGCATGCTTGAATTACACACACAAAAAAGGAAAAATGCCTGAATTTCCAATTTTATGACGTCACTGACACAAGTATGTCATTAGTTGTCGTGATGCTGCTCTAGTACCGTGAAGGCGGCCATTGATGAACCATAAAATGCATGACCAGTGATACGTCAATCACATGCATATTCATGTACAGTAAAACCTCGATTCATCCCCACCATTTGTTCAGTCAAAGTTTGGCGTTATAAAGGGGTTTGGCGATAAATCGGGGGAGGCAAATAAAGAAAAACAAAAACAAAATGGATTTTGGGACTTCAAAATAGTGTTGCGATAAGCGAGGTGGCAAAGTAATCGAGGGGCATTATAACAAGGTTTTACTGTAATAAATAATAGCTGACCTTTGGCATGCGAACTCACAAACTTTCTCACATTAAGATCTATCCCGAGTGTGATTTGAACCTAGAATTTGCATAAATAAGGAAGGAAACAGAATGCAGCTCATTTATGGGATGTTTATTAGCGTAATTACATGTTTTATATATATATATTTACATGTAAATTATAATAACATCATACACATTGTATATAAGATTCAAATTCTGATAAATTATACATCCACTGCCTGTAACAAGACCAATGTAAGCTAATACTATTATAGGCAGACAATACTGACCTGTCTGCTTGACCTTTAATTTAAATATTCATTGTGGACCAGTACATTTACCTACAGGGATCACAGGTGATTATTTCCTCTTTATTGCATTTTCATGCCTTAACTGTGAATCCTAACCCTACCCATGTAGAGAGTGGATATATGAATATTCCTAATGAAAGGTTAAGTGAACAGTTTAATATTGTTTGTCTATATCAGAAATTCTGATAAATAATACATCCACTGCCTGTAAAAAAAATATATAAATAAAAAAAAAAATACCAAAGTAAGCTAATACTACCTTCATAAAAATCAAAATGACAATACAGGAAATATTTGTTAATTTCAGAAAACTCATACATACTTATTCCTTCATTTAACTTTGCGTAAATTTTACTGCCTAATTCTGCAAAAGCAAAGATTAGATATTTCCTATATTTTGCAGTTTGAGACTTTTGGTATTCATAGGACTATAAATGCCAAACAACCGCATCACTGCGTTTGAATATGAATTTCCGCAAAAGACATTCCCATGGAACTATAACCTGGTAAACAAAATGGCTGCCTCCATGTCCCCGTGTGGTTTACATTTTAGGTAGCAAATGCTTTCGTGTTTTATGATCAATTAGTTTTTCAACTTCACAAAGTCTATCGTAAGTTTCCGTGAGTAAAGTGAAAGCTTTCCTCACCGAATTAGATAGTTCCTCTGATGCATGTTGTCATTTTTTCAGGATCATCAGACATGCCTTTGCATCTGTCCAGTGGATGTGCACTTAATAAAAGATATTGGTCACATAATACACAACTACATCATGTGGTATACGTATTACATCGTAAATATCCGATTGATCCTGTTACTTTTCCTTGAACATGTACTTGTATACATTTCTTTTTTCTTTAAAAAAAACCTGTATTCCTATCTTAGCACAAAAGTTCATTCTAGACTGAACACTGCATACATGCACAGTCACCAAATCTTACATACATACTTAAGACTTTTTCATCAGTCAATTTATATTTGTTCTCCGTTTCAAAAAACCAAAGTAAGATAACATGTAAGCTCAAAACAAAAATTACATCATAACCTTGAACCACAATTATACAAGAAGCTTAGAAGGTATAATATTAATAATCTTAAACAAATTTTCATTATGTCTAGGGCTGAAGTGATACACAATTTAAGGAGATGTGTTGCATTTCAATAAGAAACAAAATACTAAAATACATCTAACAGTTTTTGAAAGATTTTGAAACTTCAGTACGACATTTTTTCACTTTTTTTTTTATAGAAAAAGTTATTGCAATGAATTTGGTTTTTTTTTAAAAATATACCAAGAACTCCAATTGATAGGTGTCAGATATGCACTTGTTCTACCAGAGAAAGATGACAGATTTTAGGGAATTTATTTGTATAAAGAAAATGTTTAGAGTTATAAAAACAGTATTGTACTGTGAGGGACAAAATTATGTTTTATTCACAATGGATACCTTCAACCCTAATTCTTTCCCAGAACTCTGAATTTAAATGTAACAACATCCTTAACCATGATTAATAAAAATAGCATCATACATTTTTACAAATAAATAACATTTTCATGAAATGGGAATTACTTATAGTAACTGCTAACACTTGCACAAAACAATTTTTTCTACCTGTGGTGTACCTACATGTGTATTTTTCTTGTCATGTAATGCAACAAGAATCAGATTTCTCATTATTAGGATAAAATGCAATTATTATAATTATAATAAAATGATTTCATAATTTATTTCAGCATACATACACAATTCTCTCAAAGTATGAAATCATGATCACATGAAAAAAGCATAATGAGGAGAACAAGAACACACCAAAAATCAGAATTCTCTCAAACTTGGATAAAATGCAATACAGAATACATATACATGTATTTTTTCCTAAGTGAAAAAAGGATGTAGAAAAGAATACCAGAAGTTACACAAAGAGAATAGACACATGACAAGAATAGGTACACCACCAGTACTGTACAAGTTCTACACAGACCTTATGGGGTGTCAACCTTAAGCTTGCCATACCCAGTAGTAAATATAGCACATAATACATGCAGATACAATGACATCTAACAGCACTGATAATCGCAGCAAGATTTGCATTTTAACAATACATATGCACTATGTTTTTAATGAAGTAAATGTCAGTTATCATCATAATTTAATATTGCACTATTGTAAGAGAATGTTTATTTGTTCAATGCCTTCATCCTGGCGTCTAAAGTCGCACAATTGTTCTTTACGGTATCTGTGTTCTGTTTAAACATTTCTTGAAGCTGAAAAGATCAGAATTTTTTTTGTTAAAACAAGTTATTACTGAGATGGGATGCCATTTCAAGTGTCCCCAAAAACGAACCCCAACTGGGAAATCCATGTTTTCCAAACCATATGAATGATCAAAATAGGAATACCCATCGGCACATCTACTCCACCCAATGATTGTTCCTTTGAGGTTTCACAAAGATTTGTTAAACGGTTTTTAAAAAAGTGATAGACAAAATGTTACTTTAAACATGGAGTAAAAACTATATGTTTATGTCCCCTAAGTTTATACTTTGCTTCTGGACTGTGATTCGGACATGGATTAGTATGTTTGTTTTTGATTATACATTATATATGTGACTTTAGGGCCTCAGTGTAAGCATGCACTCATGGATCACACCTCCAAGTTCAGAAATCTGCTCAGGATACTTCTTAACATGAGGAAGTTGTCTGTTCCCCTGCCAATTGTTTTCACTGGGTACTCCAGTTTCCTCCCAATCCCTGAAATTACTGCCTCAATATAAGTGAGATAATCATGATGATCTGGTGTAAAACAACATCGATACACTCTACTTATATATATAAAACTGACCTGTTTTAACATATCTCCATGTGTTTGTAAACTGTTGGTGATTTCTTGTTGTGCTGTATCTAAATATCCTAAAGCTTGGCTAAACTGTAAGGCTGAAAAATAAAACATAAATACAAGTATAAGTAGTGGAATAAGTATCTAATTCTAAAAGTTGACCAAAACAGAAAATATTTTATTGATTTTGTTACACCTTGTTCAGAATAATGTTATACATGTGCACGATATATAAACAGTAATGAACTACATGTATATTCCTACAGCTGGTTTCAAAATTTATTAAAACCATCTCCTCTTTGAAATGCCACCTTGAATCTTAGTTGAACAACTTTATGACAATGACTTCTATGTACCATGTACACTTGAACGGTATGTTCGCCAAAGTGAAAGCCTAAGTACACAGGTTTGGGATACCATTTGGGCTAGATCTTAGCAAGAGAATGTTTGTCAGATTGCCAAACCTCACCAGTTTCACTATAACTAGTGTATGTCTCACATTGATTCAGATGCTAGTGTGAGAAAGTTTGTCAGTTGGCTTGCTGAGGGTCACCAGTCTTGCTATAACTTTAATTTACATCTCACCTTGTTCATGTAATTCTTTCAGAGCTGTTAACCTATCTACAACCTGAGGTACAGAATCAGACACACTGTTCCACTTCTTGACTAGATCATATAATTCTGCAACCTAAACAAATAAATACACACATTTTCAATATTGACTCATCAACAATATACAAATCAAGGGGTCTAGAAAAAATGCTGCTTAAACTATGAAGTCTACAAAGTTCCTAGCATGTTGCAGCTGGCAAAATATTTTCCATACAACTCGAACATAATTACCAAATTTTAGTAAGATATGTATACGTTTTAATTAATTTTTAAATTTAAGAATCTGGACCTAATTTCATAAACATTAGACATGTTAGATACAGCTCAACTATATACATGTACATTATGGGAAAACAAAGCTACTCATTTTGATGATAATCAAAGTCAATAAGAATTTTTTCTAGAAAATGTGCACTTTTTGGCATGTAGGAAGTGGGTCCTTATCTGTCAGAACATACGCACCTTATTTTGTTTATCTGTATCTTCTGTTGCTCCTTTTTTCTCAGATTTGTGTTAGTTTTTATGTAACACATTATGTAATCTGGCTTCTACTGCGTCCTAAGTTTGTGGTCTAACAGAGTCAGTTTGGAATTCAGTACAGCCACAGCTCCCTGTGCAAAAATATCAACAGAAATCAAAGTAATGAAAAATGATCTATCAATCTCCCTGTATAAAGCTATAAAATACAATAAGTCTGATGCTATTTTGACTTATCTTGGAAATTGAGATATCGGTGTTCAAGATAAATGTACTATTTTGGTTAAACAAAATTCAAAGTAACTCATTCTGGATTTTTAAATTTTTTGACAGAGAATTTCAGATACTAATATCCATGTTTGAAATAATGCGAATCAAATGTACTGGAAAAAGACATTAATTTACAGGGGAAAAAATTGTAGGTTTAGAAGAAATAGGATATTATATTATTTGGGCATTTATTATAATGGAGGTTTGTTTGACGTTGCAGTATAAACGCCATCTTTTGTTTACTCTAATGTAATGGCATTATAAAGAGTTTTGGCAGTACAAACGTTATTAGTACATTGTATGGAAGAAACATTTTAATTATATTACTGAAACCAATGCAAGTCTAAATAAGATCAAAATCTTTGTCACTTACCACAAGACTTTTGTTGTCAGTATCAGCAGTTAAAACTCCCTGAAAACAGAAATAAAGAATTAGATATTACATTATTGATAGATGACACTGATTGGTTGTCACCATCAAAATCATTTCACATTAAGTGATTTATCTCACCAAGCAGGGTGGCAGAAATATTTACCTATGCAATGTCCTTTTGACAATGAGTGTTTTTGTGCTATGTCTCTCAGGGCATCAGTCAGTGTTTCACCACTATTTTCAAGTCACTGATCATATCCTGCTTGGAATCTAAACCTCTAATTTATGGAATGAGGACTCAACCTATAGAACAATCACTGTAGCAAATTGTGTGTAAAATATATAAATAGTAAACTAATGCTGGAAATTTAACTGTTATGAACTGAATTGTCAAGCTATCACAAAAATATAAATTCTTTTAGGAAGCCTAAATCATGTAAATAAAAATCTAAACCTACCAACTTATCCTGGTTCGGACCGATGGCTGCTTCTAGCCTCTCCAATCTCTCTTCTAATCTAGCCATCTACAAATATAAATCAACAAATAAGAAGTCCATATTATAAAATAAATATACAGTACTGAATTTTATTTACAAAAAAATTATTTTATAACAACAAACAATTAAATTTTATTAAACCCTCTGTCAGAATGTGCACATTTAGTCCAACAAAAACTGTACCAAAAACTTTTGAATATGTCCATTAAAACATTTTGACCAAGATCTGAAGGATGACTGTTGATGTCGATGCCAAAGTTCACACCAGGGATAGGATATCAGCTCCCCAGTATTTTATATTGGCAAGCTTACAAGCTGAAATAAATTCTACCTACCCTTGCATTTTTACTGAATTGTGCTTGTTCTGGTCTGTAATACAGTTCATAATTTACACAGTTATCTCCCCCTGCAGAAGCAGGTGCTCCTTTGGTTGGAGTTTTAGACTTGACATCTTTTGGTTGATAAGAATCCAGCTGTGTCTGAAGTCTCCTGTGATAACAACAAGTATAAAATGTGTTAAACATTATACTATAAAATTTAATGTACTGTGAAACCTTGTCATAATGCCCTTCAAAACTTGCCATCTCAATTATCACTACACTATTTTGAAGATTCATAATCCATTTTATTATTTAATTCTTTATAGACACATCTTTGATAATGGGTAGTTTTTTTTGGTAAAAAGATTAGGTATTTTAGAAAACCACTTAACTCCAACTTTATCAAATACATTGTACATTTTTATACGTTTAAAACATTTAGTGAGGCATGTGGAGTGGAGTAAAGGAGTTTAATATCCCAGTATAGATTCTGTCACTTATATTAAGACATTCAGTTCATGGATGGTAGAGGAAATGCGAGTGCCTGGAGAAAACAAACCACCTTGCAAGCTAACTGACAAACTTTCTCACACTAAGATCTGACCTGAGTGGGATTGAAACCTAGGCAGTGAGAGGTGCCGTGATCTGTGAGTGTGTTTTTTAGACCACTCGGCCACTGAAGCCCAAATTGGGTTTTTAGAAGACCACTTAACTCAATTTTAACATAAAACATGGACGTAGCAATACAACTTACTTCTGAAGAGCTCCTTGAGGATCAGACAAATCAACACTGGCATCTGGTCCTAGTAATTTTTCCAGGTGAAGGTCATTTAGCTGATGTTGTAAATATTCTAGTTGTTTACTAAGTCCGACAGGAGACATCTTCTCTGATGTAGACTCTCCTTTCACATTTTCCTAGATTTAACAAATCAGTAAATAATTTAGCAAATAGCAGATCAAAATACATGCCAAGTACAGCTCTGTCAAGAAGCTTTTTTCAACACAAATTCATTCATATTTATTTCAACTAGAGTTGAGTAATGGTGTTTAACGTCCCAGTCAAGAATATTTCACTTACACAAAGATGTTGCCAGCTATAGGCAAAGGTGCAGAAATTTTGCATGTGCGTTGCACTGATGGCATTATACAGCAGGGTTCATTATCATGCCCATCCTTCCATGACACAGAATTTTGTTTATTTAAGTTCTCATCCAAAAAAATGGGAATTTCATTTTGTAATCCTGAGTGCTTGGCAAAAGAACAGGCACTACCCACTTTCTAGTCTTGGGTCAGATCAGGTCGCGAGTTGTAAATTATGAAAATGTATGTACATAACTGAAAGAATCACAAACATTATTGATCAATGTTATAATGTATAGATCTTATGATACTGACCAGTTTTGAAAATATGGCCCCAATTTCTAAAGCCCTAACCCAGACAACTGGAACGACTAAGGCACATTCAGCACTGTCAACATGAATAATATTTTACCTGTATTCTGTGGACCTCTTCAGAAAGTTCTCTAATCTCATGCTGTAATCGCTGGAATTTCTGTTGTGGATTTTCTATCTTTCCACCATCTTCCAGCTAAAATATACAAAAAACCTGTATCTTAGAGTGACTATCGGTATTTTATTTTTTGTTTTCAAAATAAATGTTAAGTTTTTAACTGATACAATAAAAACTGAAATAGGATGCCATTTTAAAAAGAGTCCTAAAATGAACTCCGACTGAAAAATCCTTATTTTATAATCCATATAAATGATCAAAATATGAATAGCCAATGGCACATCTACTCCAACCAAAGATTGTTGCTATGACGTTTCATAAATATCTGTTAAATAGTTTTCAAAAAAAGTGGCAAACAAAATGTTGGCAGAAGAATAGCCATGATAGGAGTAAACCCTTGGTTTGGGTGGCGTAATTTTACTTGTATTTATAACTCCACAAAGAATTACTCAAAAGATGCAAGGCCAAAAGTATAAACAACGAGATAAAACAACAATGCTTTATGTCATGTGCTGGGAATGTCAATAGTAACTTTGAATTAGGCATCAACTGAAAATTAAAGAGAAAGCCTGATAGACCTCATAACCCTGGAAAATGGAGGGGGCTTGTTGTGTCCTTATGCCCCATGAAGAGTGGAGTTGAGAGATGGTGTTTAATGACCCGATCAAAAATTTTGGCTTATATCAAGACAGTTAGTTTAAAGATGGTTGAGGAAACTGGAGTGCCCAGACCAGAGAAAACCAACAACCTTCAGCAACTTTCTCACACTTGACTTGCAGACTTATGCCCCATGAGAGATAACCAATGATTAGTAATTAACTTACAATTTCATATTCTGTTCTTGTTGAATCATAACCAGTTCTTCTGTTTGCACTTATTGTATCAGAAAAATCTATAATAAACAGTAATAATACAATTAAAAACAATAGTAATACCAGTACAACTTGTCCAAAAATCTATGCAGTATAAAATGCAATATCACTCGCATTCATTTATTAAACTTGTAAAATAAATGTCTAGACTATATGCAACCAGCATAATGCTTTTTGTGTAAACATTTATTCAACACATGAGCACTAATGTAAGAATTTATATAATGCTTTGAATATCTTCAAACACTCACAGTGCATTGAAAAAACTTCTTGTGTACAGGTCTCTGAGAATGAAATTCACCAATACAACACTACTGCCAATACTGTATGCCACAATAACATTTTGTTACAGTCTAAGTAACCATTGTTAAACACATTTAAATGAAATTACTTGATCAAATTAATAATAAATAAAATCTAACCTACATGACATTTAATTGCTTGTGTAAACAATGTCATTTTGTTTATTATTGTTATCCTTCTAAATGCTGTTTTCAGCTTATACCATATGTAACTATCTTTTACCTAAACCTGATGCAATCAGTGCTTTTCCTTTAAATTTTCCTAAAGCAGCCTGGGTATCTATTCCTATTTTCTCTACACTTTCACTGCTAAGCTCTTCCTGCAAATGATAAAAAACAATATCATATCAATTCTTGTCTGACAAACATATGTCAAACATTGCTCCCAGGATCTTCATCAGCCAAAACATGAATGCCCTTTTCTAACTAAAATTTACATTTGCAATAACTTTTACTTAGCCCTTGATTTTCAAGTGTAAAAAAACTTCTCTTAAAATTTCAGCAAATTAATTGAATTTGGATCCCCTGCCAACAATGTTGATACTTTGCATCAGGTTTCGTGAAATTGTGTGTTATAATTTTGGAAAATTACACCATGCAAGAATTATGTCTTGACACAATTTTGTCAAAATTTAACACAAAAACACATTAACAATTTTTCCAACAATTTTCACAAAATGAATAAATTAGAAAAGATTTTGGCTCCAGTCATGGGTTTTAGAAACATTAACTGTTTTAGATTTTTCAGTCAAAGAGACATCACTTTCAGGAAAATGAGCAAACCAACTCGAGTACCAATATGCCCATCTCCTATCAATAGTGATGCTTTGCATCCAGTTTCGTGAAATAGTGCTTCATAGTTTTGGAGAATTAGCGCAGACAAGAATTTCGGACGACAGAAGGAAGGAAGGATGGTGAAAACTCGAATTTAATATCCTCCTCTTTCTTTGAAAGATGGGGTATAACAGACAAATCGAAGCAATGCATGCAGTTCCAAACAGCTAGTCATTATTAACAATTAATAAACTTGTCCAGGTAAAAATCTTACCGGTTCTGTCTGTAATGCTTGATCATCTTCTGGTAGGTCACTAGTTTCAAATACATCAGGAGAATTTAAATCCTAGAACAAAAACAAAGATAATTTAAATTAGACAATTATCAAACTTGATACATAGGTCTGAGTCTCTACAGCAGAGTTTCATTGTGGATGGCAAACTTTTTAAAATAGAATATGTGACAAAACTTCATTAAATTAATTTCTGAACTTCATTACTTGTGTAAAGATGAACGCTACTAACTATTGAATGAATGGAGTTTTAAATTCTTTCTTAGTAAAAATATTTCACCTATATCCAGACATCACCAACTATAGGTGAAGTGGCAGAAATTTTTATTCCTACTAGTATTTGCAGTGCTCAAGGCAATGGGCAAGGAGGTTTCTTTAGTGTGCCACACCAACAGTAGTGACATGCGGCAGGGTTCTACATTAACTTTTTTTCTAACTTGTCCAATTGGACAAGTAGAAGAAAAACTTGGTTGTCCTTCGGCAAAACAAACTTGTCCGAAAGTTTACAGCTAAATTCAGTACTACATTTACTGAACGACTAGAAGCTACAACCTGTATGTTTATTAATTCAAACCTAAAGTAATTTAGTGCTCATTGTTAATGATAAACTGTGTGATAAACCTGTTCACAGTTGTAAATATCAATTCGCTTGACCAACTTTCCTGGAACAAGCGAACTTGTTTTTGTTCGTAAGTTGTCGTAGAAATCTTTTTTCCTCCTCAGATTTTTTTCATTTTTTAAGAGGACCACACAAAACCCAAATTTGGACAGATCCATTGCCTCTCCTGTTGTCCTGTGTAAACAATCTACGTAAATCAAATGCTTCAATGTTGTTAAAGCAAACATATCGATCTTAAGCGCAGAGGAGAGTAGGATTATAACCTCCTTCCAAAGTATTTGACATACAAGTTCCAGTCGATAATATTATCGCTTAAACTGTTAAATATTCAATTTAGAAACGTGATCAACGATACTGAAGGGCGGCAGAAAATATTCACTGTCCAGTTGAGTTGTCTGATGGCACTTTTTATTAATCCCGGGCAATTGGGTTAATGTTAATGTCAAGCCCTGTGCAGCATTGGTTTTTAAGTTCTCTTGCAATGGACCCTACAACTTTAATTTTTTAATGCTGAGTGCTTGGTGATAAAACAGCCACTATTGGTAAGTCTGGCTGCAGTTCATATTATATCAGAGTGGTGCTGGTGCCAGTGGAATCACACTAGTCATGATGACTGGAGGAGATTTCTCCATAAGTCTGATTTTTATAGCACAAATTTTAAGCCATAGCTACTGATACATAGTTTAATTACTTGCAGACTTATATCGAGGTCCTAACACCAGGCAAGTCAGCCATGGCCAGCAGCAGTGTGAAAATGAAGTGACTTGATGCAATTTAAACCCGCAGATAGAGCTGCATATTGTTTCTACTGTTTAAGGTTTATGCAATTATCAAAGGGTTGGTCTATGTTTGTTCATAAGCAAATTAATCAAAATCAATAAATTATTTAGCCCCCCCCCCCTCCCATCACACACAGGGTGATTTACGTTAGTGTAGTAGGGAAGAAGCACCAACTGAAACAAACGGAATTAATGGATGTATATAAACCCTTCAAGTTAGATAAAAACACTTACAATCCCTGGCAAATTCGCATATTTGGGATCAGCTGCCATCTCGGACAGATCTGTGACTAATTTATTCTTGCAGAGGATAACCGGAAGTCAAATTCGCTCAGACGCTTTGAATTATTGATTCTCGCACCTGCCAGATGAAAGCGCTTAGATAATTAGGATGATTATTGACAGAAGGTAATGGAAAAGGAAAGTTGGCGTGACCACAAATACGTATGTATGCCTATGTCGGTCATGTTTTGAATATTTAACAGATAGTCACAGACGTCTACTTTTTCGTCTTTCATGATTTGAAAGGTAATTGCAATCTGTAGGCTAATAGCGCAGATAAATTCAGCAGGGCCATAATTAATTTTTAGCAGAGTAGCTGCCATCTGGAAAATGCTAGACCAAATTACATCTTCCTAAGGTTAAGAACTGCAAGATCAATGTGTAACTACCAAAACTGCAGAGTTAGCCCTCTAATACCATAATGGTCAGGTAGACACTGGTGTTGTACACTGTCAAATGCTTTGCTGAAGACCAGGACAGCTCAAATTGCTGTGTTTGTGACAGTGAATTAATTGGTATCTGGTCAACTCGTTCCAATTCCAACTCGTTCCAACTGATTTTTGCCAACTCGTTCCAACTTTTTTACCAACTCGTTCCACTTTTTTATGCAGAGTTTTTACACTTGTCTCTTAATTACCAACTCGTTCCAGCTTCTTTACCAACTCGTTCCAACTTCTTTACCAACTCGTTCCAAATACTAACTCGTTCCAACTTTTTCACAAACTCGTTCCAAATTTAAACATTTTTAATGATTTTAGCCGTTATCAACTTGTTACAACTTTAAATATAATTAAAAAATTAATTTAAGAGGGTTTAAAAATCAAGGATATCCTAATTTCCAATTATTTACAACGTTGCCCAGCTCTAACCACGTGGAGGTATCCTCTTCAAGAGCCATAATAGTCCAAAGTTCCAAAAGATATATATTGCAGAGATTTCTCATTTTTTTAACGTTATATATTTTTTTCTTTTTTTTTTTCTTTTCTTTTTATCTCTTTGGTATCTTTCTTCATTTCTTTTCTTAATGTGTTTATTATTTTATTCATTCTGGTTGATTCGTTGTTATTTTTTACTGTTATCGTGAGTAGTTTGTTTTTAAAAAGTTCGTTTGATCTTGTTTAAGAATACTTTCAGTTTTTAAACCATTTTCGTGTATTTTTCACGCACATTTGTCGGGAAAAAAAAGAGGAAAAACAACCTAATTTTTCTATCGCACACTAATGTTTACAAAACAAATAAAGGGTTTATTTGCGAAACTTAAATTCCTTTAAAAAATAAAAGATACGCTGCTAATGCGCTTGTTAACCGGACAAACGATCCGTTTATCTGTTTATGGTGCCGATCTCCCCCTCTGCCGATCTACCGAATACATGTAGTTCCGACAGTCGTGATAAACAAAGACATAGCAATTAATTGTGATCACCATACGTGATATTATTTATTATTTATCTGTTTAAGTTATATAATTTATTTGTTAATTTATATTATATTATTTGTTAGTCTATATTATGCTATTCTTAGTACGTCAGGTTTAATGCGTGTTCATCACTTGAAATAAAGGAAACTATGGGGAATATTTATCTATTAAAATAAAATAAAATAAAATAAAATAAAATAAAAATTTTATTTAATAAAATAAAATAACATAAAACAAATATAAAATAAAATAAACGCATGTAGATCTAATCAACTTAATTGAAAAATTTGGTACGAGTTGGTAGTTGGAACGAGTTGGCAAAAAAGTTGGAACGAGTTGGTAATTCAGTTGGAACGAGTTGGTAGTCAAAAGTGGAACGAGTTGGCAAAAATCAGTTGGAACGAGTTGGAATTGGAACGAGTTGACTAGTATTCAATTAATTACACTTTATTTCATAGAAAATCAAATAAACTTGTACCTCATTGTAATAGGAAATCTGTATGTGCATCTGTGATTAGGATAGAATATTTCTACACAGAGTAAAAAGTTAGCATTATGGAGAATTTTGAAACCATGTTGAGAAACCATGTAAATGCAAACTTATTGCCTATATGACATCAAACATCAATAAGGACATCACTTCTGGTGTAAACATAGCCATTCTCACCATGTGAAATCCCCAACATTTTCCTTTCTACAGAAATATACTTGATGACAACCATGGATTAATGCGCATACAGATTTTCACTTTATTGGATTTTCTTTTGGAATGAGGAATAATTCAGAAACACAATAGGTCTTGCTGCTTCTTGTTATCTTAGACTTCACGAACTTGTTCTAATTCAATGTTTAAAGTTGCATCTCACAACTGCCCTTTCTTCTGAGTCTGTGTTGGCAGTCTGTAAGCACATCATAGTCTAGTCTAGTCATTGAGATGCTTCATATGATCATCATATGCAAAAGTACAAATTCCTGTAATTTCGCCTATAGCTGGTGACACCTCAATACAAATACAATAAAATCGTAATATGGACTGTGGACATAAAACTCCATTTTTTTCTTTTGCACACTTACAAAGTCTTTATCATTTGATAACTTTTTGGACCAATTATTGAATTGAATTTTTGTTTCATACATTTCAGATTTTGATATGGAAGATGAGTTTGTACCCGTAACTATAGAACATATTAGATGAATGCTATAGGTCTTGCTTACCTTATAAGGATGGGTTGTGTTTGTGGTAAAGATGCTTTGATGATCAACAACAGAAGATTTTATGTGCGGTCTCGAGTTGGAGAAGGGTAAGTCATTTCTGGGAGTTTGATCAGAGGTTGAGTGGACTAAAGCACTGTCATGCATATCACGACACCTCTCTTTGCCTGGACTTTAACAGGGGTTAAAAATTTTGTTTTATAATGGAAGGTGCCTGGACTCTAATGGGTTAAAGTTTTGTTTTGTAATGGAAGGCCCAGAAGTGTTTTTTATTTTTGGCAGGTCCCATATAAAGTTCTGAACGCCCAATATCAACATTGAAAGGTTCATGTGCAATTGTGTTATTATTACGCTTAGTGATCAAAAATGTGTGTTTACAGATGACAGTGTCTCTGTCACAACCACCTAGGTTTGAATCCCTATTACACAGATCCTATTATGAGAAAGTTTGTCAGTTTGTATGCCTAAGGTTGGTGGTTTTTTTCTGTGCACTCCAGTTTTCTCCAACATCTAAGTACTTATCTTCTCAATATAAGTGAAAGAATCTTGACTGACGCATAACATAGCATTAATAGAATCCAATCATTCTAATGTACATTGTATTTAAATCCAGCTCTTACAGTTAGTATATGCTGACCTGAACAAAATTATTTTACATGAGTTATAAGTTAAGCAGGATGTTTACCATTCCAGAACACCTAGCAGCCTCGCTCCCTGGTGGAAGTACATATTTGAATTGAAATGCCAGTTTGCAAAGTTTTAACTTTACTTCTGGGATTATGATTTGGATATGGACTGGTGTATTTGTGTTTGTTGATGGGTGTTATGCCTTAGAGCGGGTTATAATCGAAAATATACTGTTATATCTATAAAACTGTGTTATAATTTCAGAGGTTTTAGCTACATTGATCTGATAGAGGATGCCAGAACTCATAAAGATTACGCACTTAAACGGATCACGTGTCACACAAAGGAGGAAGAGAGGATGGCTCTACAGGAAGTAGAATACATGAAGACATTCCGACATCACAATATCATCCCGCTAGAAGAATACACCATGGTGAAAATCGAGAGATACACAAAATCAGTAGACATATTAAGTGAAGTTCACATAGTCATGCCATATTACAGTGTAAGTTTTCAGTCATTTAATCCTCCTGAAAATTACTGGGTTAAAAAGGAATCATCCTGTCCATCCATCTGTCTGTCTGTCCATCTGTCTGTCTGTCTGTATACACCAATTTAGTGTCCACTCCATATAATCCATGTCTATGAATAGATTTTGTTCAAACTTGGCACAAATTTAAAACATGATACAATGTGTGGCATTGTGCATAGGTGCATTAGTTAAGGGTCATGACCCAATGACAAAACCTATGCAAGGGGGAATAAATCAGCTTCACTGACAGTTCTAGTTTATCTTGTTTAACATTGACAGCATTCTGAGAATTTGTAGCTTATAACTTATAGAGAATAGAATGATAGTTTTCTTTCCTGTTAGACAAAATTGCCATTGACTAATAATTGTTGAGAATTTTTTTTTCAAAATTAACATTTATTACAAAATTTGTGAAAAAACCCTTAAAAAGGATTATATTTTCACAAAATTTGGAAATTTGGCTTCCAAAGATTTGCATACCCTTATTTTGGAAAATTGTCTTTAGGGATGGTATTCATTAGTAGGTATCACCAATACCTTGGTGGCTCAAGTGCAGGAGGTTGTTGGTTTGAACCCTGGCCCTGTCATAAATAAGACTCTAAAATTTGCAAAACTGCTAGCTTCCTTGCCTGGCATTTGTTATTAAGAGGACAGAATATTGTTTTGTTCACTCTAAAGTGCATGTCAGTATAATGTGACTGAGGCAGTGGTTAGCTTGTCTGTGGCATACTGACTCTGTGAGCTAGTACATGTACCTTAAACATGTTAAAGTCACCCAGAGTGTTTGCTATTGCAAGTTAAATCTGAATCTAGATTAATCTTTAGAGAATAATAAACCTGATCTTGTTGCAGATAGATGAAAAATTGCTGATGTGACAACAACATCTGTGTTAATAGATCAAATTTAGAAGGAATATTCATGTTTAAGTACTATTTATTACAGAGAGGATCAGTTCAAGATATGATGGAGAGATTAAAAAGAAAATCCGAGAAATTCTCAGAAGACAGAATCTGGGATTTATTTCTAGGGACATGTGAAGCTATTAAAGTATTCCACAAACATAATCCACCTTATGCCCACAGGTAAGATAATTGTTATAATCAGATTTGATATTTTACAAATACTTTTGTAATATATTTATAACCCCCTTACATAAAGTTTAGGGGCTTATAAGAATTGCCCTGTCTGTCTGTCCTTTGATTCATCCATTCCAATTTAAGTATGTCAGTAAAAGGTCAAAGTTACGAGGTCAAGTCTTGGATTTGGCCCTCATAAGCATTGTTAGGGATGGGGAGGGGTTATTAATTTTGTCACTCAAAAGATCTCTAATTTTGATAGAAAACATTTAAATTTTGTGACTTTGAACTGGTTTTAATTCAGCTCAATTTTGCAAAGATAACTTTTGGAAATATTTACGTTTGATATAAATCACTTACATTTGCTCTGCCAAACATCCGACAACTCAAAAATATGCTAATATCTTTTAATGACGAATGATAATTCTTGTGAAAATTAAGTGACACAAAATATTTCTAGATTTACAGTATCAGGAGTATGATGATGTTTATTTCTCCATTTTGTAGAGATGTAAAGCCAGCCAATATAATGATGTCAGATGAGGGAGATGCAGTATTAATGGATCTAGGATCAACTAACAAAGCTAGAGTACAAATTAACACACCTGCTGAATCACATCAACTACAGGTAACTTAAACTTAAAACAAGGGCCTTGGTGACAGAATGGTCTAAACTCTCTCTCTCTCTCGACATTGGCGGCAGAGTGATCTAAACTTTTTCTCTCTCTCTCTCTTGGCATCAGTGGCTGAGTGGTCTAAAGTGCGTGATCATGAATCACAGTGACTCTCACCTCCTAGGGCTCTCCTTGGACAAATTGTAGTGTGAGAAAGTTTGCTAGTTTTTATCCAGGCGCTCCACTTATAGACTATTAATTAAAGTGTCTTAATTCTTTTACTTTTGTATTCAAGGCATTTTTAGGACAAAAATCACATCCAAAAAGTACTGTACCACTTTAGCTGAAAAATATCAGGTCTGCAGGGCTGTCACCGAGTCATCTTTTGGGGCTGATATTCTGCCCCATTTACAATTGAAAATCTCATGGTCTTTTCACAATCACTTTGCCAATTTTCAAAATTTTGAAAATATTCCATTTTTGAAAAGAGTATTTTTGGAGTTTTCTATCAATTTTTTCTTTACATAATTTTGGCCATTCTGATGCTTATGTTCATAATTGCAAGGGCTTAGGTCCCATTTAGAAAAGGGTTAGAGAAAGCACTGGTCTGAGACCTAGGGATTTGTTTAAATTTCTAATCCTGATTTAATCCTTTGTGTTACAGGATGAAGCAGAAGAAAGATGTTCTATGTTGTACAGAGCTCCAGAACTCTTCAATGTAGAACTTGGTGCTAATATCGATGAAAGGACAGATATATGGGTAACTAAGACACATTTTTATGGCGTCTTTTAATTTTGATAATTTTAGTAGAAATCCCTGTGACTGAGTTGTCAAAAGAATTAAGTTAAGGATAAAAAAATTTCTTACTGCCTTGTCTTGAGGACATGTGATAATTCTTTATGCGAGAAGATTTATTAATTTGCTTACAGTCATTAAGTTTAGGATCAGTGTAATTATAAATAAAATATGTGAACATATGTTATTCACTTTGTCTTCAATAGGTATGCTAGTTACATAGCCATAATGACTCGATCTCAACAGTTTAATGCACAAGACAAATAGATCTATCATGACACCAGACTAAACATTGAATTTCAAAATCTTTATCTTTAAATTTCAGTCTCTAGGTTGCGTGTTATATGCCATGGCGTTTTTAGAGTCACCGTTTGAGCAGGTTCATAATCAGGGTGGAAGTATAGCCTTGGCAACCCTTGGTGGTAGAATCAAATTTCCAGAAAATTCAGGGTAAGTATGCCAGTAAAGATGTGGGCCAATACCGTAAAATCAAAAATGTTTCTTAGGGTTATCTCCTAGTGTGAGCAAGTTTGGCAGTTCACTTGCCAAAGGTTGGTAATTTTCTTTGGGCACTCGAGTTTCCTCCACCTGATTGCCTCATTGTAAGTGAAAAATCTTGACTGGAGTGTAAAAAATTCATTACTTCACCCTAGTCTTAAAGATAGCACCTTCTTCATTTGTACATGTAAATGCTTGCACATCTTTTTTAAAATAAAATTCGGCATCATTCAAAAAAAATCTCATCATATTTTATACTGTTGTCAAACCTGTCTATAAAGGTTGTCCAAAGGAACCAGTTAATGTGACCTTTATGGACAGGTGGCCTTTAAATACAGGTTAAAATAATATGAATAAATAACAATTGGGATACAATTCTACTGGCCTTCATAAGCAGGTGCTCCTTGTATAGAGATGGCCTTTAAGGCAGGTTGGACTGTAATACAATTTATATTTCATACAGATTTTATCAAATCATGCCATGAGCCTCAATTTAGCAATAACACCCAGTG
The DNA here is from genome assembly GCA_021292105.1 of Anadara kagoshimensis. Lineage (NCBI taxonomy): Eukaryota > Metazoa > Mollusca > Bivalvia > Arcoida > Arcidae > Anadara > Anadara kagoshimensis. Next base: position 2,600,845 of record CM037872.1, on the reverse strand, counting down.
TTAAAAACTTTAGTTATTTTTTTTTGACAAATAGATGTACAATTGAGTTACTGTCTTCTGCAGCTCTGGACCTTAAGAAGAAAGAGGGGAATTTTAAATACAAACTTCTGTCCATACTTGCAGACACTTTTTGTACGCAGTTATTCTCCAAAACTATTATAGGAATGAAGTTAATTTTTCTTTTTGTTATGGAAGTATGAAAGAGTTGGACATTTTGCACACTGAATAATTCATGTAGCAAATTATATTACGTGTGCAATGTCCAATTCTTCATACTTTCATAACAAAAAGAAAAATTAACTTCATTTCTTATAAGTGTAGTTCAATTTATAGTTCTAAATTTGTTCAACAACAATTTAGATAACAATATTACAGTAGCAAGTAAAAAAATAGCATCGCAATGGCGTATGAATTCAAACGCCTCTGTGCTTCATCCATAATAAGATTATGTCACTGAGAGCCAATCCATTCATGCAAACGTAACAGGAAAGTATTACCAATCAAAATGGTCGAAACAAAGGAGAAATGAATTATGAAGCACTATTTTATGAAACTTGATGCAAAGCATCAACATGTATAAAAGATACATGAACATAAGTGCTAATCACAAAAAGTACCTATTGACGATGGATCCTTAATTGACTGAATTTGCTTGTTTATTTCAGATATTCCAGTTCACTACAAGAGGTAATCTGTTTTCTGATGAAGACAAACCCAGCAGAGAGACCATTTATTGATGCTGTGATACAAAGAGTAGAAGCTATACACAACACATTTGATAACCGTGTTTGACAACTTCGGACGGAACATTTCCATATTATCTGGTTATAAAATCAAAATGATAATAATAAAAATATTGGCCTACACAATACATGTGATCGTGTTTGAGGATATGGGAACGACCATTATAATATCTGTGTACCAAATAAAAAAAAAATATGGACCTATTCAACATTTGATAATCATGGTTTGATTGCCTGGGACAGAACATTTCCATATCATCCAGTTACAAAATAAGGGCCTACACAATACATGCGGTAACCTTGTTTGATGATCTGGGACTGGCCATTATAATATCTGTACCAAATCAAAGAAATGTAGACATATACAACACATTTTTAAAGATTTGGGACAGACTATTTCATATCTGGGTATCATATAAAAAACCTACAGATATAAAGCTGTATTATGAACCAGTGGCTGAGAGGAAGCAGGCTAATATTTTCCCATTTCAGACACGAAAATCCTACGTTTTAATAGATTGAGATTTTTCTGTCTCGTCCTAGGGTTGAGACAAGCTACACACACTATGATGTCAAAGTATCACTATGATTGTGATGTCGTCGGTTTGCAAATATAAACAATGTACTTTTTGTATAGTTTTAGGATAATTTTTACCATAAATGCTTTAAAAAACAGGAATATATTAGATTTGGGAAAAAGAATTAATTCCTGTTTTGTAATTTTTGCAGGGAAGACATATATAGAATGGGGTTTGCCAGTGTATCATGTGATACTCCATAACCTTTCTACAGAACAATTATTTCCATTGGAAGATGGAATCTCTTCAGTTCACATTTTCTTCTAAAAATAACTTTACTCCGGGAAATTTTGATGTAAACGTTTTCTGAAAACATTCCACACAAACGTTAAAAGAGATATTAATAATTTGGTATACTGGCGAACTCTATTCTCAAGCAGATTCAGAATTTTATGCCTCCACTACAAAGTAGGGATAGGTTCTATTAGTCTCATATGAAATATTTGATTGTGTTGATTAATATTGGATTATTGTCTCACACTAAATGATTTGTTAGTAACACTATGTTTATTGAGGCAATAATATGATATTTGTTCTTGTTCTATGTGACACTTAGAATTATATGCATGCAGAGAGAGATATCACCAACAGCAAAGAGTAAAATGGCTTCTACATGTATTGGCAGTGGATTCACAAATTTATACATGTAAACTACGCTGTAATCTATAAATAACTGTACACAAGAATCATCAGTTATAGTCCGTCAGCGATATTGTGGTTATAAACACAGACAAGTTTATTATACACCATAGCACCAATAGATATTATAAACAACTTTGACCTGTCTGTTTGACCTTTCATTAGGAATATTCATATAGAAGGGTCCACCCAATACATAGGTAGCGTTTGGATTCGCAGTTAATACATATACACATCACCCATGATTAGTGTTCACATCCGGTAGACGATATATACACGCATGGTCTTTATTACTTAAATGTACACGTCCGTAATGAATATTTAAATCAAAGGTCAAGCCGACAGGTCAATGTTGTTTACCTATAACGCTGTGTTACCGTATACGTATATTCACGCCTTCATGTGTTTATTTGTCAACTCCACCTTTATGTATTCAGATCTAAGGCTATCTACATTATATAGACTCTGCCATGTTTATAAACACTGCCACAATATCGCTGACAGACTATAACTCATGATGACTGTTATGATGACAAATAACAATAACAGGACATTCCAGCTCAAGTATTAATGCTTTAATTGTATGTTGTAGGTTATCTTTTGTTTATGAATTGACGGATCACCATTCAGGCCCACAATGTTCCGACACTGGTCGGCCATCATGGTTCCAAAGCAGGGTCATGGCAACTAATGATGTACTAGTATCAGTGACGTCATTAAATGGCACAATCCAGATAGAGTTTTGATTCTTTTTGTGTGTAATTCAAGCATGCTTCGTCGGAACATTGTGGGTGTGACTGACGATCCAATTATTTACTGGTACACAAAGCAATTCAAAATATGTATAGGTAAACAATATTGACTTGTCTTCTTGACCTTTCATTAGAAATATTCATAAAGAAGGATCCATCCAGTAAATTGGTAGGGTTAGAATTCTTAATTGATGCATAATCAGTGCATGTTTCTCCAAATGATGTAGAAAAATAAACACCAGTATTTCCTTTAAATGTACTGGCTCATTATAAATATTTAAATTAAATGTCAAGCAAACATGTCTGTTGTCCGGCCTGCTCATTGGCCGACAGGCTATATGTAGACGTTAAACTCGGACAATCATCAAACAGGCCAATGTTGATTGCTTATACCAATGTTTATGTGTAATACAGTATGTGTAATTGTGTTCTCATTTATCAAACATTAATCATATGTAAATATTTTTAAGCAGATGTGTGAATTGTGGAGTAAAGTTTTTTTTTTAAATTTTTCTTTTCATACTCCAAATATTTCTCTTATTTTCCTGTTATGTCATATGTGGAGTTGTCGAATGGTGTCAAAACTCTTTCACTTATATTGAGACAGCTAGTTCTGGGGTGGTTGAGGAAACCAGAGTACCAAGAGAAAACTGGAGAAAACCACCAACCTTTCGCAAACTGACAAACTACATCACACTAAGATTGGCTCACAGTGGGGCTTGAAACTAGTTGGTGAGCAGTGCTGTAATCCAGAAGCCAGTACCCCGGTACTTCAGACAACTGGATCATCCAAGCTCCTATAGTTTTAAGCAAAAATTTTGTTAAGTATGAAATGATTTAATTTGTTAATTTTACTACAAGATGTACATGTACAACATTCCAGTTAAATAATAGTTATATTTAATTGTGCTCTTTGTTATACATGTAACTGTGAAATCATTTATATTTTTGTGATGCCCAATATCATGCACGTTTCTTAGATAAAACACAATTGTGTGGGGTGGTTGGTAAATTCATGGTTTGTTTACAATTTAAGGTAGAGTTTATAATCTACAGAATTTTGTTGACATATAAATTCTTGGGTAGGGATGTCCTGGAAAACAATGAAAAATGATTCACCACGAAAATTAATGATTCCACAGTACATGCATATAGTACCGTATAAACAGATCTATTTGACATGATTTTTGTGGTCCCCAGACTAAGTTTTCAAATATTAAAAGTTGTTAGTAGTGAAATTACCAAAATATGTGAAATTTCACATACAGTCCTTTTTAAAGTACTTTTACACAAATTTGCTACAGTAGGATACTTTTTGAAAGAATTTTTTTAGAAAGTAGTAGCCAATTGATATACTTTCTCTACACTCGGAACTGAAAGTTTCTTACTGTGAAATATTTTAAGAAACCAAAACCATGATAGTTTCCTACTGCCAATATTTCTTCTTATACTGTATTCCATATGATTCCTGCACAGGTAACAGTGTAAGATAGAAGTATCTCAGTTGAAGGTCCTTTGAACACAAATCACAAAAACTATCTACTGGTATGGATACTATTTCACTGAATTTGCTTGCTCAATAACAAATCCACAAAAATCTATTTTATCCAGCAAATATTTCTTTATATGGTATACTTTTATCTAAATCTTGTGCAATAAATAAGTTTAGACAGGAATGGAAGTTTTAGTTGTTTTCATGTATTTACAGTAAAACCATGTTTTAATGTACCTCAATTACTTTGCCAATTTGCTAATTGTCACCCCATTTTGAAGTTCCAGAACCCATTTTAAGGTCTCTTCCAAAGGACCCCGAAAAGACTTTCATTTCTAAATGCCAAGTGCTTGACAAAAAACAGTCTCTACCAATTTTCAAGGGCTTTGTACCCAGGGTCTGATATAAGACACGTGCACTCTACCAACTGAGCTACCAAAGTGATACCTGGTAGTTTAAGAGTAAGTGATATGCTTATGGTCTTACAAAAGTACTTTTGATTTATATTTTTTCTCAAGAGACGGCAAGAAAAATTCACTTTCCCACATGTGGTCCGAGCGGTACTCGAACTCAAAGCAGAACTGATCACTGGTCAGATACATTTTTGCCAATACGCTTGTTGCTTGGCAACTATTGTGCGTCTTTTATACTTAGAGACAGACCTTAATTGAAATTGCTGTATTATCATTTGGTGTCTCATAAAATAACCACAATATATGTGTTTAAAAACAAAAATACTAATAAGGAAAAATACACGAAAAATTGAAATAATTACATTTATTTCTGTATATGGAGAAAATATCAGCAAATTTACAAATATCGCCATTAGCCTAAGAACTAAAACACCCGTTATGGACCCCATAATCTAAACCATTGATAATCACGCCTGAATCACGCCTGTGTCATAGACTTAATCAGTTTGTCTACTTTCAAATAATGTGATCCTAATGCTTTTTTACAAATAAAAAACACTTCAAAACTACATACATCTGAAATATTTCTTCTCCGTGATTTTGTCAAAACTGATGCTAATAATAATTGTGATATATAAGTGATTTACATTGTAATTGTTGACCTTAGTTGAACCTTTTAATATATGCATATAGGGTAAATTAAGGAGCATACTACAGCTTAATTTTAGTGAAAAATGTAAAATTTTCTCTATGTAAAAGAAAAACGGAAAAAGTAAAGATAAAACTAAAAATATTTCTATATGCGCTGTTTGTTTCCAAAACAGAATATGATTGTTAGGTTTCGAAAATTTAAAAGGTATAAAAATTATTTATGAAAACAACTGTCTCTAAACATTAAAAATGCACAATAGGTAGTATTGATATATGTTTTTGGTTTTTTTTCATTTTCTGATTTCATTCATAGGTTTCAATGGTCATTGATATGTAATGGGAAAGTGAATAATGCAGATCTAGGATTAAACGCAAGACCTCCTGCACTATAGGCAAGTGCTCTACCAACTGAGCAACACAGATTTCAAACATTCCTTCTTTTCCGATTTTTTTAATTCAACAGTTTGAATTGACAGCACCAGGTTTAAACTTGACTAATGCATAGGTCAGTCACTTCTAAGAGTCTGCGACCTTACTAAAGTTATGGGAGATGGTTACATCATGTAGATAGAACACGGGGCCCATTGCATTATAGGTGCTCTATCAACTGAGCTATCCAGACTGCTACAAATAAAAAAACTCCCTGAAAAGAAATTTCTAAGTTCTTTAAATAGCAATTATAATGTTTTGTTTGTCTGTTTTGCAGAGTAACCCTAGATTTGAAGTAAAGAGGAGTAACTCTTGAATATTTTTTATTCACTAGTCATTGCTAAAGAAAGATCTGTTGCCTAAAGCACTGGGTTAATGATCACTGTGCCTGTAACAGCCTAAGCTTGAATATGTGCTGTGTAAGAATCTAGTCTAAGAAAGTTTGCCATCTCACTTGCTGAAGGTTGGTGGTTATCTCTGGGCACCTCAGGTTTCCCTATCACCCCATAACTGCCTTGATATAAGTGAAATAGTCTTGATTGGGCCAGAAACCTCCATTACTCTACTCCTATATTTGAGGTAAGGGAGATAACCCTTGAATATAGCTTAAATTTACCTACAGTAAATGTACTTGATTTCTCAGGTTCAAATTTTCCTTGTTTTGTTATTTCTGAACTTTTCACAGGGTGAAATATTCCCCAGATTTATGAAATTGATAATATGATCTAAATGAGTGAAAATTAACATGCTGGGAATACAACTACATTGACAGTAGTGAAACTAGTCAAAGCTAGTAACATACACTGCAGTTGGTATTTTCTTATTATAATTCACACATTTAAAACAAACTAAGAATGTCAAGATACATGTTTGATGTTGTAAAATTTTATCATTTTTATGACATTAATTTTATTATCAAAAAATAATTTTATCTTCCAATTCAATTCAAAAATGCAATAAATAGTAATAATAAAATAATTATAAATAAATACATGTGTATATACATGTTTACAATTCTAAAATCTTATGTACAAATCAAGCTATTGAGCAAAAATTAGGTAAATTAACATGTTTAAATGTTCAGCAGCAACATTTTTTTCTTCAATTCTTGCTAAACATCTTTTGTCATTTGTTTTTGGACAAAAATTCCTTCAAATTTAGCTCTGAAATAAAGAGATATAAGGGGGATAACTCTTGAACCAGAGGCTCAGTGTGGCTGAGCCTGTATCGCTCACCTGACTAAAATGCTTTTAAAGCAAATTTGTATTCCAGTGATGAAAAAATGCACTGTTTATGTCAGACAGAATGGCTAAGGAGATCACTGTAGAACTATATGTACCATTCACAGTTTTTTCAATCTGATTAAAATCACATCTCTCACTTGCTCCTCCATTTTTGATATAGGCACGGAGTGGGAGATCTGAGGAAACACCATTTAGGGGCATATGTGAATGACCCATTGTCGTAACATTTATTGTCCAATGAAATTTCAGCTTCCGAGATTTTGAAAGTGTTATGCCTTTATTGTAAATGAAAGGCGCAATTTGAATTTGTCAATCTAAGTAAAGGACCTTCCATACATCCAGGGTTTTATCAGGGTCCTTTGGGAAAAGGCCCTAAACTAAAAATTGGGAAAAACTATCAGCTTTTTGCTCATTTTGGGAAAACTTCAACATCATTTTTGATGTCATTTGATATTGAATAATCTTTTTCTGCAACTAAGTGTTTATCAGTGATTAATTTAACTTGATGTTTGAGTTTGTCATCATCGCCTTTTGCCGGTTTACTTTCAATCTCAATGTCAGAAGTCTGTTTACTCATGACCTCGAAAGCCATACATTTGATGTAGTAGCGGTATTTTCATCTTACTTTGCAGTTGTTGTTTTAAAATAATCTAGAATCTTTTTACTTGAGTTTGCATCCTCCGTCTTGAGGCGCTTTGTGTAATACTTGCTATTGTGTGACATTATGGAATTATTATTGAATCATGATCTCTTAAGTGTATTTTTTAATTGGGAATTTTCTCAGCCCATTTTGGGAAAAAAATCAATGTTTTTCCATTGGGAATGGGACCGAATTTCGGCCCTAAATAGGCCCTTGATAAATCCCTGACATCATTCCCATAAAGTTTGGTTCAATTTGCTTCAGTAGCTTTAGAGGAGATAGCAAATATATGCTATTCCCATAGGGTTAAACTATGTTTGGTGCTGGCAACCATCTTTTTTGGCGGATCAAAAAATGTCCACAATCTAAGTAAAGGACCTTTCATACATCATTCCTGTAAAGTTTGGTTCAAATTGCTTCAGAGGAAATAGCAAATATATGCTTTTCCCATAGGGCCCAATGTTAAACTATCTTCTGCGCTGGCAGCCATGTTTCAGGCAGATCTGAAAAATTTCGGCAATCTAAGTAAAGAACCATCCATACATCATTCCTGTAAAGTTTGATTCAATTTGCTTTAGTAGCTTCAAAGGAAATAGCAAATATATGGTTTTCCAGTAGGGTCCAATGTGAAACAATGTTCTCCTCTGGCAGCCATGTTTTATGGCAGATCAGGAAAATTTTGGCAATCTATGTAAAGGACCTTCTATATATCATTCCTGAAAAGTTTGGTTCAATTTGCTTCAGTCATTTCTGAGGACAAAGTCAAAAATGCGTTTTTCCCATAGGGCCCAATGTTAAACTATCTTATGCGCTGACAGCCATGTTTTTTGGCAGATCAGAAAAATTTTGGCAATCTATGTAAAGGACCTTCTATACATCATTCCTGTAAAGTTTGGTTCAATTTGCTTCACTAGCTTCAGAGGAAATAGCATATATATATGCTTTTCCTATAGGGTCCAATGTTAAACTATCTTCTGCACTGGTGGCCATGTTTTTTGGTGGATCAGAAAAATTTTGGCAATCTAAGTAAAGGACCTTCTATACATCATTTCTGTAAAGTTTGGTTAAATTCACGTCAGTCATTTCTGAGGAGATAGCCAAAATGCGTTTTTCCCATAGGGTCCAATGTTAAACTATCTTTTGCGCTGGCAGCCATGTTTTTTGGCCAATCAGAAAAATTTTGGCAATCTATGTAAAGGACCTCCAATACATCATTCCTCTAAAGTTTGGTTAAGTTTGCTTCAGTAGTTTCAGAGGAGATAGCCAAAATGTGTTTTTCCCATAGGGTCCAATGTTAAACTATGTTCCCTGCTGGCAGCCATGTTTTTGGGCGGATCAGAAAAATTTCGGCAATCTTTGCAAAAGACCTTCCATACATCATTCCTGTAAAGTTTAATTGAATTCGCTTCAGTCGTTTCAGAGGAGATAGCCAAAATGTGCGTTTTCCCATAGGGCCCAATGTTAAACTTTGTTTGGCCCTGGCGGCCATTTTTTTGGCGGATCAGAAAAATTTGGGCAATCTTAGTAAATGACCTTACATACATTATTCCTGTAAAGTTTGGTTTAAATTGGCTCAGCAGTTTCAAAGAAGATAGTAAATATATGCTTTTCCTATAGGGTCCAATGTTAAACTATCTTCTGTGCTGGCGGCCATCTAAGTAAAGGACCTTCCTTACACCATTCCTGTAAAGTTTGGTTAAATTTGCTTCAGTCATTTCTGAGGAAATAGTCAAAAATGCATTTTTCCGATAGGATCCAATGTTAAACTATCTTCTGCCCTGGCAGCCATGTTTTTTGGCAGATCAAAAAAAATTTGGTAATCTAAGTAAAGGACCTTCTATACATCATTCCTGTAAAGTTTGGTTAAAATTGGTTCAGGGGTTTCAGAGGAGATAGCCAAAATGTGAAAAGTTTTACAGACAGACTGACTGATGGACTGACAGACTGACGGACGACGGACGCCGAGTGATGGCAAAAGCTCACATGGCCTTTAGGCCAGGTGAGCTAAAAAGGGAGATGCAAAGTAACAAGATATAATATTTAAATTTTTTTCTATAGTTAAGTTTTGATATCAAAAAAGACAAAATTATTATATACATATATACACATACTTGTCTTCAAATTGTTATATAATAACATTATATGAAATTTTATGATCTTGTTTTTAAGTCAAAAGGTTAAAAAAACTGACCTTGGGAGTTAAGGAATGTGGAGAGGAAGTGAAATATTCACTGTGTAAGATGTAATGTCCATGATTTTCACAATCAAAAATCAATCCACCATGAACTTTTTAGGTCCATAAATAAACACAATATACCGGTAATAACTATATGTAAACCTAAGCATTCAATTAGCATATTCATTTCTTTTGACAGATCCCGCATACTTCATATATATACATTTGTACAATCCAACATGCCTATAAAGGCCACCTCCATAAAAGGACCTCCTGCTTTTAGCGCCAACCAATGATAACCATTTCTATGATTGATTGATAGTCAGTATTTCATTTTTTCAGTAACAACATGTCAGATTTCTTAATGCTCATTTTATTATTGATACACACGATCGATAACTGCTGCTGCGACCTTCTCCATTTTAATTACAACATGTCTGATTTCTTAATGCTCATGTCATTATGTCCACTATGGATACACACAGCTGATAACTGCTGCTGCGACCTTCTCCATTTTAATTACAACATGTCTGATTTCTTAATGCTCATGTCATTATGTCCACTATGGATACACACAGCTGATAACTTTTGCTGTGACCTTCTCCATTTTAATTCCATCCTTTTCTTTTTGACTTCATCTGCAAAAGTTAAAAAAAAAGTAAAATTTCTGATTTTATTTATTAAATATAGAATAATACATGCTATAGTGATTAAATCTATTTGTTCTAAGGAACCGGTCTGATATTGATATCGGACTGGTGATATGGCTTTTGCGACCGGGTGTCACATCATTTACTGTAGTTTGTAATACAATTGACGGATGCCCACAATGTTCCGACAAAGGCCGCAATCACGGTACCAAAGCAGTGTCATGGCAATTAATGATGTACTAGTGTCAGTGACATCATTAAAAGGTGCAATTCAGGCCAAGTTTTCATTCTTTTTGCCTGTAATTCAAGCATGCCAGACCTTTGTCGGAACATTCTGGGCGTGGTCACCGATGCGTCAATTCTAGTGCAAAGACAGTTTGTCAGCTCACATGCTGAAAGTTAGTTCTTATCTTCAGGCACTCAGATTTCCTCCATTATTCCAGAACTGTATAGCCATCTTGATATAAGTAAAAGAATCTTGACTGTGTTGTAAAACCAGGGATTTTTCTGGGTATCCACAGGGTCCGGTAAAGGGACCCATTCCCAATGCAAAAAAATATACATTTTTATTCTGTAGTAAAAAATTCCCAATTAGCTATGTTTATCAATTTTTTGTGAAAAAAAATTCACAAGATCATCAACATCAAATTCGAAGGATATCTCGTTCTGATAACGATTTCAATCTATATTAACCCACATTTTGCTGAATGATTTATATCATGTTATATAGAGACAAAAGAGACAGTGCTATTTTGCTGTGAACACTGATATAATTTGTTCAATTACCAGTATTCTAGTGGTCTAAAATTTCTAATATGTTGTTGTGATTTTTGCCAAAATTACATTTTTGTTGAGCATTTTCCCAATTTTATCCCAAGGTCCTTTTCCCAAAAAGGTCAGAAAAATCCCTGAAAACATCACTACTCTTCTTCACTCATACTGATTGTTAAAGTTAAAGTTAAAATCTGTCCCGAGCCATTAGGCCCATCAGGCCGGAGCTTATCCCGGTTTCGGTGGCGTTAAGCAACTGAGAGTACAAGACTCTCCCCTGAATGGGACGCCGGTCCATTGCAGGGTTAACCCCCAGCATTTTGCTGGTACTCATTTATTTTTCAGCTGAGTGAACTGGAACAACGTGAAATTAAGTGTCTTGCTCAAGGACATAACACATCGCCCGGTCCAGGGATCGAACCCACGACCTTCGAATCATGAGTCCAACGCCTTATCCACTAGGCCACGTGCTTCCATACTGATTGACTAGATGAATATCTCCAATAAAACAGGAGACAGTAAAGACTATATACAGTAATTCAGAAAGTCTTCATATTTGTTTTATTTCCCCATAAATTCATAAGAAAAAAAACCACCTTTCCTGAATATTTAATTTGGATACATATTCACTTACAGATACAATGTCTATTATTTAACAATTTATTGATGTGGAAATAATATGCAAATATCTAAAAATAATGATTCTCAGCAGAGTCGTCTATGATCAGAAAAACCTCGTTACAATGCTCCTTGATAACTTCCCCAACTTCCTTATTGCAAAAGTTTATTTTTGAAGCCCAAATATTTGGGGTTTTTTTGCTTTCTTTGTAAGTCTCCCTAAATTACTGTATAGTTGTTTAATTATGTGGGATAAAATTTTCGCAGTTCAGACAAAAGAACTTATTCACTTGTATAAAGTTTTCTGGTGCAGTGGCCAGCTGTAATAATATTCTGTACGGATTATCTAAGTCTAAGTTAAATGAATGTTACATGAAAATATTCACTTTGTATTTAATACCGCAGTCAAACTGTAAAAAATGGCGAAATTAAATCCCCAGCGAATAAAAACTGCCATACAGGAATTGTCAAACACCTTTATGATGCCAAAATTTATGTGACGTGGTAACAATACTTGTAGAAGATAACTAGGAAGGCTAACTGTTGGTTCTGGTTCTTTATTCCGGATGCGGGTGTCTGTGTGTAGATGTGTGTGTGTGTGTGTGGACTGAAACCTGCGACAACCTTTTATACTCTTCTGTCAGGTAACAGAAGGTTAGAGCATGACTTGAACCTTTTACCAAATATCATGAATTGTAAGGTCAATTGGATAAAGGTGCATACATCATGTAATCTCCAGGCTGTGCATTATTGAATAATTGCCTAGAGGTAAAGGCTTGCCTGACCATTGACCTGAGGTTGACCAAAGTAATTAACCTTATATAAAATATAGCCGAAAGTACAATTTTGAAAACCAGAAAATATTTGGGTTTATTTTTATATAATTTCTTATATCATTACATTTAGCAGTGGCAATGGTGGTTTTACTGTACACAATATCTTACCATTATCGTATTGCCAGATCATTTGCCGTGTTTCGGCGATATTTTGGAAATTCCTGGGTATATTTGGAGCGTCTAAGGATGAATCCCGCTCAATTTTCTTGCTAGCCTTGAATATAACATTCTCATCAAATCTCCAATATCCAAAACTTTCCGGACCTGTTGATACGGCTAGGTACAAGACGGGGTAATCATAACCGTAATCACAGCATAAAAATTGGTCATGGTATAAATTACTCTTTCCGACCCGTATTTGTCCTGCTGTCCATGAAATCCAAAATGTCTTGTAACAATCTCCGCTAAGAACATCACCATCGCATTGGTCCAGCATATCTGATCGTTTATGTGACAAGTTTCTAATGTAAGAGATCTTGTTTTTGTTCCCTCCTAAAACAATTTCGTATATGTTTCCACCACATCGACTAGGCACCTTGTGACAGAGGGCTATATGGGCATCATTTTCAGCTTTGACTTGAAACTTTATGGTTTTTCTCATTTGCTCCATTATGACAGGTGATACTAACTTGTAGTTAAATTCTTTTGGAGTGAAAATGGTTTTACCTGAAATAAATAAATAATAAATGCAGTCAAACCTGTCTATACAGGGGTCTTACTGAAACAAATTTGGGGCCGAAATTTGACCCAATTCCTAATGCAATAAAGTACATGTATTTTTTTCCAATAGAAAATGGTAATATTCCAAATTTATTTTTATGTTGTGTTAACATGAAAATGGTATATTTTCCATGTCAATGTCTAAACTTTCATCTTTCACAGAGCTAAAAATGCAGTAAATAAATGAAGAGAAATTTATTTAACACAAATCATGCATTTTTTGGACAAAAGCAATGTTTTTCTTTTCTGGAGTGACAGGTCATGTGACATGTCAGGGAAAACCCTGCTTCCGCATATGTAACTACAATAAGGATGTCAGGAAAACCCTGCTTCCGCAGGAGAAGAGTTAAATATGATATCAATTTACCAGCATCAAACATCCAATTTCCCTCGCTTTGTGCAGACGTAGACACTGCAATGAATTCCACTTTAAATGGCAGTAACGGTCCTGCCATGATCATTCCAATGTCGACCTCATTTCCTTCTCCAACTTTCACAAGCTGCTTCTCATTGCCATCCACTATTTCTGTTTCTCCCCAACTTATCCAAAATGGTTTGATGATATGGTTAAACTTTGATCTCTGTTGCTGGTTACGAATGATGATAGCATTATCGATTTTAGCACAATTTGTATAGGAAATCCACGACTTTGTGTTAGACGATCCACCAATCACAACTTTCATCATTTCAAAGTTCTCCTGGGCAAGTTTTTCTAGATGATCTGCATCCTCTTCGGGATAATTGACCTGACGACTTTTTTTGTTAGACAATTTAAACAAGGCAAGGTGGACGTCACACTTTGCTTTAACCTTGAAGATGACAGATGTTTCATTGTTGTGGAGTTTAAAATTTTTTGCAAATTTGTATCCCTTCTTTTTAGGGGTTGAAGTTTCCTTAGAACCTATAATACAAAAATAAAAAACAATCTAAACACGAGTTGTCTGGAAAACAAAAACAATCACTTACATCCCAAACATACAATAAGCCATGTATTACAGGATCTAAGGTTAAAAAAATCTCTGGGAATGAACAATGCCCTTTCCTGAAAATCATCATCATCATAGTAATCCAGCAGTAGTAGACACTTCATTTTTTTCCCAACAACTTGGCTCATGTACGGTAAGTAAATGAATCTTGATTTGTACCGATCCTATTGAAAATCTGTTAAATATTTGTGTTTTTGCTTTGAAGTTACTTTTGTAAATAGGGGTCAAGTAATGGTGTTTAACGTTCCAGTCAAGAATATTTCACTTATATTGAGATGTCGCCAGCTATAGGTGAAGGTGCAGAAATTTTGCCCATGCATTGCACTGATGGCATTATACAGCAGGGTTCTTTTTCATGCTAAACCTGCCATGGCATGGGACCTCCTTTATTTTAAGTTCTCATCCAAAAGAACTTTCATTTTGTAATGCCGAGTGCTTGGTGAAAGAACAGTCACTACTTACTTTCAAGTCTTGGATCAGACCCGGTCAGGGTTCGAACCCATGACCTCCCACTTATGGAGGGAGCACTCTACCAAATGAGCTACCGCAGTAGTTAAAGTAAATTAAACATGCAGTAGTTACCTTTGTAAATATGATCTCTATCATGTAGCTTTCCATCCGCTGTAATGAAAAAAGAAGCCAATAAAAAAACAATACACTAATGACATCAGGGCTCTCTCTCATCCTAGCTTATGTGAGTGGGGCTGGGGCCCTTGCAATTGTGAAATTTAACATCAAAATGGCCAAAATTATGAATAAGAAAACTCCAAATATACTGATTTCAAAGTAAAAATGTTCACAATTGTGAAAAACGGGATAGTGATTATGAATAAAAACCATAAAATTTTGAATTGTGAATCAGGTGCAGAATATCGGACCTCAAAAAAAGAACCAGGGAGAGGCCTGGAATTGTATTTTAAAATTAAGTTTGAACCATAAAGTTGATTACCAGTACTCTTACATGGTAAAGTGACAGAAACTTTTACCTTTGCAGTGTGCTCAGGGCATATTGCAGGGAGGGTTCATTAGCATGCCACACCCACCGTTATGTTGGATTTTAAAGAATCATCAGAAGCAACACATGACTTTCATTTCTAAATGACAAGTGGTTGGTAAAAGAATAGTCAACACTTGTTTTTCAAGTCTTCATCAGACCTTATCAGGTTTTAAACCCATGACACTCCCACATATGGACGCCAGCACAGTATATCAACTGAGCTACCATAGTCGGTGTTCATTCTGGAAGGGGTCATTGATCCTGTATTTTGCCAAATTACCACATTGTTCAGTCCTTAGTGGGCCATATTTAACATTACATAATTTCAAAGACACTGAAAAGGGGATTATATTCATGGGATGAAATTTAGTCATAGCCAAAATTGAACATTTCATGTGGGTGTTGAATTATATTTTCACGACCTGATTGCAGCAAGAGTTTGTTATTTTCCACACTACAAACATACAATATAACTTTGACTGCTCGAGATTTGATACCTCAAATACTCTGTATTAATTGACGACATCTGCCGTGCCCAACCACATTCTAAATATATCTTTTTCTCAAAGGTGTAATTTAAATGAAAATTTGACATCTTTCCCTCAAAATACAATTTTTGTCATAATGACATGTGGCCAGGTACTGTAAACAAAGCACAAGCTGAAGCAAATGATACAAATTTTATTCCCTTCTTTATAGTATTGATGTTTATGATTAAAAAAAACCTGGAATAAACACTGCCCAGTGGTAAAAGTTTTGTCTCTAAGTATTTCACTGAATTATACGATACTTACTTAGTTCTGGTGTTTCAGTAGCTAAAAAATAAATAAATAAAAAATCAAAAAATTAACCCTAGGGTGAGACAGGCTACAGGCTGAATTTCCCACGTAGTTATACCTGCTCTAGATTTATCGTTGAGAGGACTTAATAACTTGGGGAAAAGTTCCAAAGTCAACCAACAATTTCTCAACGTCACAATCACTTACACACTTAAGGTAGTTCCATACCATGGTGACGTCGTTGCTTTTTGCGTACGGTCAAAATGATTGATTTGATGTCTTTTTTATCTATGACGTCACGAATGTGTGGTCTTCGGTGCCTACAGAATTATGTGTAACGGTGTTATGCTATCATTCAGTAGAACAATTTTCTGCATTCACAAGAGATTAGAATCCACAATATCAATTCTGTGCACTATTTTTAAGAAGAAAATATATATAGTACATAACGTAAATTGGGTAGATCTACACTGTTGAGAGTACTATGCTAAATAATTGAAAGGTTTGAGTACATTGTTTAAATTTTGAAGACGGTATTTTAAATGCCGCTTTATGTTTGTTTTTTTTAGTGATTCTAAATACAAATAGTAGGACACAAACTGACGGTTCTTCAATAAACATACTGTATGATAATTTTTCTCGGCAGTTTGACTACCGGTATGCTCTTGTATTTGTGTTTCATTCAGCAGCCTAGAATCAATAATGCTTCGTCAATGTATACGTATCCCCTTTCCACTTTAACTGATCTGTTTTGGGTAATAGTTTTGCTATGGGTGACAGACCATATGATATTTAAATTGGCTTTGTTTTGAACAACCAAATAGCTCACAATCAGTGATTTTGTTTGTTTGTACCAAATGAAAACATTGAGTTCATAATAGTATCCTAGGACATTATTGGTAACTTCTTACGTAATGAATGAGGCTTTCGTTTTTCGTTTCAGGATTTTGATGCAATTTTATGAAAAAAGTAGCTTGACGACCCCCTATTTTTTTGTTTCCAAAAATCAAACTTATATATTTATGTGCAATATATGTAAAAATCAGGGGTCATATTCAACTTAATTTTTTTTAAATCTACAAATAAGCGCAAGGGTGTTACTTTTAGTTTTTTGAAAATTTAATGTTTTCTCTAGGTAGGTGGCACTGTAGAAAAATACCTCATGACCGGAAGTAAAATTCCATTGGTCCGAATAATCTTCATGACATAATGGTTAATTTAAATGCAAGAGACTTTTAGTTTCTAAGCATGACAAAAAATTATTAAAGTTTATTTGTTGATAACAGTAGTTATACATTGATCATTTACATCATGAAAATGGCCATCAGGTGGCACTTCAGAACTTTTTAAGCAAGTCCAATACCTGTCCTGAAATTTTGGCATGTTGAATGATTTATGCTTATGTACAACATATCAAAATTTCAATATGTGTTTTCAGGCGATTTGTAAAGTATGGAACTACCTTAATTGATGACATCATAATCATTTTACGTGATAACGTCAACAAAAATTGATTACATCATTTTCGGTAGGCACGGATGGTGACATGAAATCTAAACATTTGATGCATTTTTTGGTTTACAAATCATGTCTTATGTTGCAAATGTGTGAGAAAAAGAATCCTACACCAGTAACAGGGTAAGACAGAGATATCTCAAACTCGGATGAATATTTTCAATGTCTAGAACTCGCTAAAGCTCGTTCTGGAAAGAAAATATTCATCCTCGTTTGAGTTTTGAGTTTGAGATATCTCTGTCTTACACTGTTACCGGTGTAAGATTCTATTATTCTCATCAGTAATGCTTGGACTGAAATTGTAAAACCAAAGGGTTGATAAAATATCGAAATAATGAAAATATATTCCACCAAATTTAGCTAAGGAAATACTTTGCATGAGGGAGTATACCTTATTTTTTGATAAATTTTCTGATTTTAACTAGCAGCGAATTTAGACAATACATACATATTATATACACACTGTGTATATGACATTTTTATCTAACATTTCCAACTAGATAAGTTAATTTAATAAAAAACAACACTTTATGCGAAAAAAATATATTTTATCACAGAAAAACACTGAACTATGTTATGAAATATGTTCTGTAGCAATGATGTCATTATTTACGTTTGACAAATTGGAGATTCTCCAATTACATCACAACGAGAAATCTGACTAAAAATGCATTTGCACTTTACCGCCAATGTTGTGTCACCACAGTGTGGTGATACAAGATTCTGTTCGATAAAACTTGTATTTTGTCAAATCAAATAGAAAAACTAGTCTAATGTGAGATAAAAAAGTATTGCCTCCTTAATTTATGATATCTTAAGTCCACAAGATGAGCCAGTGGTTTAAATAACACATTACATCAGTAATTCAATACATACCAAATTTCCAGTCACCAACTGACTGGTCAGACGTGTGATACGCTATACAGTTTATGTCCATAATGCTGCAAGGGGCCTTAATAAATAACTTCCTCTGTGGCCTAAAACCTTCTAAAGCAGTTCCGCTGTAAGTTCTAGAATAAACCTCCATTTTCCCATTCATCCAACAAATTTCAAATTCCCTGAATGACCATTTGTCTAAAATACTTTCGGTATCCTTGGTAACCAGTATGTCTTT
This sequence comes from Anadara kagoshimensis, assembly GCA_021292105.1. NCBI lineage: Eukaryota > Metazoa > Mollusca > Bivalvia > Arcoida > Arcidae > Anadara > Anadara kagoshimensis. The sequence continues at coordinate 2,582,102 of CM037872.1, read as the reverse complement.
CTTTCTATTGGTTATAACGGGGTCTTTAGTATTGTCTCTGCTAATCATTATTTCGATCATTTCGCCTTCTTTTTGATCTGGTGGGTAACAAAATAATCCGACATAGATGTCACCTTCTGATTTGACCTGGAACTGGAATGTTGACGTGGAATTGTCAATGCCATCTGGTGTCACATTCTGATACTTGTGTTGCAACCCGGTCAGAAGATAATGATCTGTAAAAGAAGTTTAATCTTGATAATTATACAATATACCTCTATAAGCTACATTTAAATTTTTTACTATTTCTTACCATCCTATAGCACTGCGGTAGCTCAGTTGGTCGAGAGCTCGCTCAGTAAGTGGTAGGTTGTGGGTTTGAACCCTGGCCAAGTCTGACCCATGACTTGAAAGAGGGTAGTGACTGTTCTTTCGCCAAGCACTCTGCATTACGAAATGTAAATTACGGTTCTTTTGGATGGGAACACGGGTATGTGTCACGGTGGGCTTGGCACGCCATAGAACCCTGCTGTATTATGCCATCAGCGCAACGCACAAGCAAAATTTCTGCACTTTCGTCAAAAGCTGGCAACATCTTAAAATAAGTGAAATATTTTTGACTTGGATGTTAACCACCATTACTCAACTCAATTCTTACCATCCTAGACTCCATTATGTCTGTGCCAACTTGTGGAGGTGTATATTTATCCTCTGTAGTCTTGTAAACTGGTGGTCTGTAAGCGCACATTTTATAACACATAAGATCAAACTTGATGGGATGGTCTTTCAAGAAATTGTTTAATTTGCTTTTAAAACTATTCATAGAGTCTGTATTGATAATATCAGCACTTAAGACTATTCCAGTGGTCTGTAATCCTGTTACTAAACATAATTTGACATTTTTTCAGGTGTATTCATTTTTTGAACAATTTTTTATTGTGAACTCTCATTTGCCTAATAAGTGTTGTATTCATAATCAAGTTGGGATGGTTTACTGTTTCTATGTTTGATGATATCTTATATACTGTAAACGTATTTAATTTTGTGTGTATTTATTTTCGCGGTATAGGAAATGAAGACATATCCGCATAGTTAAATTTTCGCGTTTTTGAAATATGCGCTATAACATAAGTAAAATATAATTTTGGCTTTGTATTAATTTTCGTGCAAAACAAACGACCGCGAAATAAGTGAAAATTTGTACACAGTGAAAATAAATACGTTTACAATATTTGAAGCATGTCGATCAGCCCTTAAGTCTCCAGTATTCGAGAGATGGAATTCCCAGTTTCTCTAAGCTTGAGCTGTAGCTTAGATGTTCTGACTCCCCAGTCACCTGTATCAAAGCTGTCAGTTGAGGAATAGTGGAGAAATTATTATATAATGCATCTCCATTAGCTATTTTTTGAATGGACTTGTTCACTTATATTGAGGCTATTAGTTCAGTGGAGGAAACCAGAGTGTCTTTGAAAAACCACTGACTTTCAGCAAGCATACTGCGTATTGGTGAACCCAATTTATTTTTATACATAACTTTCTAAAATTCAATTTTTCTTCTTCTTATAAAACTTAATGTTAATTTGGTATTCTAAAAAAAAAAAAAAAAACAATCTGCTAAACTTAATGTTTATTTGGTGTGGCCTTACTTTCTAAAATTCGAAAAATATCTGTTAAACTAAATGTTAATTTGGTGTGGCCTTACTTTCTAAAATTCCAAAATAATCTGTTAAATTTAATGTTAATTTGGTATGTCCTTACTTTCTATAATTTAAAAAAAATCTGTTAAACTTCATGTTAATTTAGTGTAGCCTTACTTTCTAAAATTCCAATCTTTCTTGTCCTGCACCAGTTCATACTTCTACATGGATATAACAGAATCTGGATCGGTCGGATGATTAGATTCAATGGTGATGGTAAACGTGTGCGGTACTCTATTACTATAGAACTATAACGATAATTCCAGACTCTTTCTGAATTACTCTCCACCACAGCAAAACGATTACTGAAAGTGAAAATAAAATTGAAAATTAAAACTATAATTATTCCTGAATTACCTCTCACAACAGCAAAACAATTAAGTGAAAGTGAAAATAAAATAAATATGATAAATAAATAAATAAATAAATAAATAAGCTAATTCATAGAATCTTTCCTCCTGATTCTAGTTTCTACATTTGTTTGATGTCACCTGGACTGATTTGTTGCTATGGAATGCAGATTTATACAACCACCAAAATTATTTCATTTATATTGAGGCATTTGGTTTTGGAATGGTGACGGCAAACAGAGTACAACAGAAAAATATTTTACTTTTCGTAAGCAGACACATTCTCACACTAGAATCTATACATGTTACAAAATATATTCAGTAAAACCTGTCTATAAAGGCCAGTCAAGGGAACCAGTAAATGTGGCCTTTATAGGCAGCTGGTCGTTATATACAGGTTAAAAAAAATGAATAAAGAGCTATTGAGATTTTACTGGCCTTCACAAGCATGTGGCCCTTATAATTATATAGGTGGCCTTTAACACATGTTGGACTGTATTTAATGTTATATTTTAGCTTACCTGAACATAGCAATAACCAGATTTAACAACAGAATATTGCCAAACATCATAAATAAAAATGAAGTCAAAGGAACGGAAAAATCCATCTTACAATCGCTGGTTATGTTCTGTGATTGACAATAACTGACAGCATCATCTGAAAATAAGAATCAAAGTACTGTCAGTGCTGAAAGCAAAATACAGAGGAAATACAGATCATAAATGTATGGTCAAACCTGTCTATAAAGGCCATCCAAGGGAGCCAGTAAAATTGGCCTTTATAGGCAGGTGGCCTTTATATACAGGTTAAACAATATGAATAAAAAGCACTTGGGTCATCCAAAGGAACCAGTCAAATTGGCCTTTATAAGCAGGTGGCCCTTATATAGAGGTGGCCTTTAACACAGGGTTGACTGTGCATGTACATGGTACATGGTATTAATTCATTAGCATATTCACCTACCAGGGACAAGTTGTTCAACACACAATTAGCTAAACCAGTAGACAAGCCAAATTTTGTATGTTTTTAACTTAGCCCTGGAATTAAAACAACTGACCATTATAGACAGGTGGTTGTTATAAATGGACAACTGACCATTATAGACATGTGGTTGTGTTATAAATGGACAACTGACCATTATAGACAGGTGGTTGTTACAAATGGACAACTGACCATTATAGACATGTGGTTGTGTTATAAATGGACAAGTGACATTATAGACTGTTCACTGTTATGGACAAATAATTTAATTCTCTTTTGTTTTAAGCATTTTGATTGGTCAGTTTTCTGTTACGTTTGCATGAATGGATTGGCTCTCAGTGATGTCATCTTATTATGGATGACACACAAAGAAATTTTTATTCATATGCCATAGCAAAGCTATTTTTTTTAACTTGCTACGGTTATACTGTCATTTAACTTGTTGATTTGTTGTTGAAAAAATTATAAAAATTGAATTATAATCAATGAAACGTTTTTCTTTTTGTTATGGAAGTATGAAAGAATTGGACAATTTGCAAAGGTAACATAATTCGCTATGTGAATTATTTAGTGTGCAAAAAGTCAAATTCTTTCATACTTCCATAACAAAAAGAAAAATTAATTTTATTTCTATAATGTTGTTATGGATAGGTTTGACTGTACTCACTTTCTAGAGTCTCGAGTTGCGGGTCGCCGTAAATCTGCCAATAAGGCATGGCTATAATAGTGAATATCCTGGCGTCCGTCCATCGATCACCCCAGTCATCGTAAAACAGGGGAGAGAAATTTGGATATATATTAGCATGGTACCCTACACCAACACCAATAACAACAATGGCCAGAATGCGAAAAAAGCTTAGAAGATCCTTTGTCTGAAATCAAGAAAACAAACTGTAAAGACAATTAAATAAAATGATAGTGTAATTCAATTGATCAAGCAAATCAGAAAATGCCAATATTCTGAGAGATTGTAAAAGCAATATTCCGTTTTCCAGCATTAAAAAATCTCATAATGAGATTTTCTCTATGGAAGAAAACTTAGCAGCCGCTGTCAACATTTTGGTTGCCAATGTAAACTTTTCTCAGTTGTAAATGCGCTTGATGCATATATTCAGGCATTTAAAACATTTCAGTGATGGTGATTCATATGCGTTTTCCCTACTAAATTTGTGATTATTCTGTGCATGTAACAATAAATGTTACTTTGGATACGTTGAGTTGAGTAATGGTGTTTAACATCCCAGTCAAGAATATTTCACTTATATTAAGTCAGCTAGAAGGGGATGTAGAAATTTTCCTGTGCGTCGTGCTGATAGCATTTTACAGCAGGTTTTTTTTATCCTGGTATGCCTACTGTGACAAGGGACCTCATTTATTTCAAGTTCCCATCTCAAATGGACCATGACTTTTATTTCATAATGCCGAGTGCTTGGTGAAAAAGCAGTCTCATCCACTTTATAGTCTTGGGTCAGACCTGGACAGGGTTCATACCCACAACTTCCCACATTTGAAGCGAGCACCCTACCAACTGTGCTACTACAGTGGTTATGTGAATAGAACATTAGGAGTGTGACACTGATTTGTCAACTGGCTATCATCCAATCAGATTACAAGAAATCTAAATGGGGCATAATAATCAAATTAGTATAATTTTAATATACAACATCATCAAAAATCTATTTTTTTTTCAAAAACATAAATGTAATTATTGAGATTTCAATAATGTTAATTTTTTACATTTAGGTACAGTTCCATCTAAAAGTGAATTTTCCTTGCGAAAGTGAATATTCCTTGCCCTTGGCCTTTACTGATTCACCTGGTATCAGTATAATGGACTGGGGGGGTGGTACGCTTGTCTGCAGCGTACTGACTCTGTGAGCTTGCACGTTAAAGTCGCCCTGAGTGCGTGCTAGTACAAGGCTGACCATACAACACACTCACACTTCACATGCATACACAAAATTGTTCATAGATTAATCCATAGAGATTATTAAAATAGTTCTCGTCGCGAATAGCTGAAAAATTGCTGATGCGACGTTAAGCAACATTCAACCAACCAACCAACCAACCAACCAACCAGTTCCATCTAAAATGGAAATATCACCATGGTGATTATGAAGTCCATCTAAAAAATTGTAACAAAAACTTTTACAATTGGTTCTTGTGTATAGTGACACCGGGGTTAAGACAGACACTTATATTTTAGACCACTACAGTAGCCAAGTTCTTGTAGAATACCAGCTCCATATGTGGGAGTGAGTGAGTGAGTAATGGTGTTTAACGTCCCAGTCAAGAATATTTCACTTATATCAAGAAGTCGCCAGCTATAGGGAAAGGTGCAGAAATTTTGCCTGTGTGTTGCACTGATGGCATTATACCACAGGGTTCTTTAGCGTGCCAAGCCCACTGTGACACAGGACCTCGTTTATTTTAAGTTCCCATCCAAAAGAACCATGACTTTCATTTCGTAATGCCGAGTGCTTGGCAGAAGAACAGTCACTACCCACCTTACGGAGTCCATATGTGGGAGGTTGGGGTTCAAATTCTGGTCTAGTCTTACCAAAACTTGCAATTCAGCAGTGATTATTCTTTTACCAAGCATTCCGCATTTAGAAAGGAAAGATATGAGTTCTTTCGAAAGAGACCTTCGAAACCAATACCAATGTAGGCATGGCACAATAAAGAACCCTCCATGCTCATTTCAAGAGTGCAGTGCAAAGTCATGTCTATAGCTTGTGATGTGTTATTATAAGTGAAATATTTTATACTGGTAATGCAAACTCTATCCATCCATCCATTTCATTCATTCACTCATTCATTCATTCCAGGGCTCTCTCATTGTTATAAGAATGGGGCTGAGACCTTTGCAATTGTGAAATTTAGCATCATAATTGCTAAAATTGTTAAAAGAAAACTCAAAATACACTGCATGGTTTTAAAGCTGAAATTTCTGAAATTTACTAAAAATGTGAAAAATTGGCAAAGTGATTGTGAAAAAAACCCATAAGATTTTGCATTGTGAATGGGACAGAATATCGGACCCCCCCCCCCCCCCCCCCAAAAAAAAAAAAAAAAAAAAAAAAAAAAACCCAGCAAGACCCCTGCATTCATTCAATCAATCAAATTTTTGTACAACAAGTTGAAAATAACCTACCATATATGCAATCATGATGACTTTTGTTCCGATATTTTTGGACATCAACATCACCCGTAAAAATCTCAAATACATAAACACCACCGTCAGAGTGTACAATCTTCGTGTTATAAGCATCGACGGATCTGTGGATACGATATGAGAGGCTATGCCGAAACCATACGAGGTGTAACACGCCAAGTCTAACCAATTCCAGAGATCCCTCATCCAGTTCTTAACCCGAATAAACACAGACTGAACTTGTCTTTCCCATTTCTCCAGGAAAAGCTAGAATATAGAAAACATTTACACAAAACTAACTTTAATTAGAAAGTAATATGTAATCAAAAACAAACATACTAATCAATGTCCGAATCACAATCCAGAAGCAAAGTAAAAACTTTGGAACTGACAAGTTAGGTTAGACACGTGAACTTCCACCGGGGAAGTGAGGCCGTTTGCTTGAGAATCTCCAATACCATACTAGATATAAAAGTCAATTTCCAATAATTCAATGGGGTTCGCCAGTGTACCATGTGAAACCTTATAAAGTTTCTGCGGAACATTTATTTCCATTGCAGATGGAATCGTTTCCTTTTATGGGAAAACGTAAAATGAGGTTATTCTTCTTGGACATTCTGCACAAATGTTAATGGGTATTGATCATGTGGTATGCTGGTGAACTCCATTCTTTTTTGTTTCAAGTATTTTGATTGGTCAGATCTTTTGTTACGTTAGAAGTCAGAATGGAAAGGTTCCACTTTGGGTATTATGCTATTTGTATTTCTTCGATCACATTGATGACTAATGCTATAACTATTGTAAAATGTGTTTCAGTTTGATAGCACATTTTCTGAAACTAACAAACATTCCTGGCACGTTACACTTAAATCCTTCAAATTAGAGACCTTTTAGGTTGTTTAGAAGTTGGCATTGGAAAAAGTTAAATTGCAAGTTTTAGTTTTCTGCATGCTGTGACACTGACACTTGGACTGGATCTCCATGTATTGTGATATGTATTCAATTGGCAAGTTTTATTTAAAATAAACAAATAAAACCCACTAGAAGTTTTAAAGGTTGTTGAGTTACTTGAACTGATTGTGATATTATTTATAACTATGGTTGACTATGACTGCACTGAGATAATGATAGTCAAATCTTATGTTTCCATTGGGACCTTTGATATTTAAACTATGATAGTCCAATGGACCTGACATTTTTTACCAGGACCCATTCTCAGATTATTCTACATAATAACTCTAAAGTTAATTTCACTATTTGATCTTCTTGCTGATTCAATTGACGGATCGCCGGCCAAGCCCACAATGTTCAGACAAAGGCCCGGCATGCTTGAATGACACACAAAAAGAATTAAAACTCGGCCAGAATTGTGCCATTTAATGACGTCACTGACACTAGTATGTAATTAGATGCCGTGACGCTGCTTTGGTACCATGATGGCCGCCAGTGTCGGAACATAAAAGGCGTGGCTGGCATTACGTCAATCTTTTAACCAGCAAATTGATACTTCTTCTTTTTCCCTACATTGACAAAATTGCTAACGTAACTTTTAATACTGATATTGGACTTTCAAAACTTAATGTGGGACCTGCCAAAAATAAAGACAAAAGGTCCTGGATCTTCCATTACAAAACATAATTTTGAACCAATGATTGCCACATACCTCAACAACAAACTCTTCAATAAAATCTCCAAAAATCCAGATGGTAAATGCTATCTGATATTTTGAAATTTTCGAGAAATTGTTGATAAGGTGGACATCAGTCAGTATGAATATGCTGCAACAAATCGTAGCCAGGAGAAAGAAAAACTGAAATATAAACATAAATAAAGCATTAGTGCAATCAAATTTCAACCACTCGAATCTTCATACCTCGAGTACACTTGAAATGTTGCAATTCATTGTAAAAATGAAAACTTAAAAAACATTATTGAAATATCATTATGATTAATGAAATTTATATTTTTAAACCGGCATTTCATTTTCTAAACTTTTTTTAATATTTCAATTTTCCACAATTTGTTGACTGTCAATGACAACCAGGGAATCTGAACCTAAGTTTGCATTTTGATGATTGGTTGCTTGAACCCCTCGATGGTTCCAACATTTGAAAGAAGTACTCCAGAACTTGAGACATAGAAGTTCTACTGTACATAACATGTGAATTTCTAGAAAATCTGTACTGGACAATTAACACAGGGTTTTCCCTGATGCAAGTTTCCTGCGTATCAGATGCAAGTTTTTCATAATGGACCCCGAGAAATAGTTCAGTACGTCCCATGGGACGCAAAAATTAAATCCAAGCTTAGCTAAATATTTTTTCAGTCTAAACAGATCTATATAGGCAGTAATTTTTTAATGTTATTTATAGTTGACAAATGCTTGTTTTACTCGGATTGTCCTACTTTGTTTTAGTAAAACTCAATTATGAAGGGTTTTTGTGACCTTGCATCATTGTAAGTAGCCACATGGCGTTGCCATGGGAACAGCAATCCAGTAATTAATAATTCCAGCAATCATGATACTTGTAAAAACTGTAGGGTCTGAAAATGACATATTTAAATGGGGCTCCCAAATCTTGGCCAAGGACCCCTGCAAAATTGCCCTTTGAGTCCTAAGGACTCCCAAAGAAAAGATATGCAAGGGAAAACACTGTTAACATGAATTCATTTTAAATTTTGTATAATGTTCATCATTCTGTTCTTTGAATCAAATTTAAAATACAGTAATTGTAGTTACCAAAAGATTTGAAACAAAACTTTCTAGCAGTATTATGAAATGTAATTTTACTATTTTTCTACCATAAGGTCATGGATAGAGTAAAAAGGGCAAATATTTCATGAATTTATGCAAAAATGAAATGTATGCAAAATTTCCTGTTTTACAATAATGGTGTTTTATGTCCCAGCAAAAACTCTTCTAAATACAGTCCAACCTGCCTTAAAGGTCACCTCTATAAAAAGATCACCTGCTTATAAAGACCAGTAGAACTGTATTCTAATTGTTCTTGATTCATATTATCTGAACCTGTATATAAAGGCCGCCTGCCCATAAAGGCCACTTTTACTGGTCTCCATGGGTGGCTTTATAAACATGCCCGACTGTATAATAAAAAGGCAGTCATTTAAGGATGGTGGAGGAAACAGAAGTCCCTTGAAAACCAATGACCCTCTGCAAGTGAACTGACAACTTGACAACTAAGACCCTTTCTCTGATCCACTGTTTGATTGAATTGGGTTTTATGTCCCATTCAAGACTATTTCACTTATATCAAGATGTCACCAGCTATAGCTGAAGTGACAGATATTTTGATTTTTGGAGTGTGTTTAGGGCAATGTGCAGGGAAGGATCTTTAATGTTCCATGCCTGCTGTAACACTTGACATCGGCTTTTAAGGTCTCTATGAATTCCTTTCTAAATGCCAAGTGCTTGGCGAAAGAATAATCACTATACCTATTTTCAAAACTTGGTCAGACCCAGGCCAGAGTTTGAAACCCACCACCTCCCACTAACAAAGCCAACACTCTGCCAACCGAGCTGGTATAGTTGTATTGAGCATTGAATAAATACTTACATAGCTAACATAAAACTTTGTCCGAGGTGCTGTCATATTTTTCCATATCCATCCAAAATTACTCTTTACCTGAATAAATAAGTATAACTATTTTGAAATGAGAGGATTTTTTTCTGTGACCACATGCAACCATTTAAATAATTTACTAATATCACTTAACATGCACATTTTGCCCCAGATTGACAATAAATCCATCTCTTTTTTTTAACAGTGTCGTGGTCCGATCGCATGTCTAAAGTCAGGAAAAATTTAGTTTCATAAAGTATTGCCAAAATTTGATTTATTTAAAGAAAATCATGGTTAAGAAATGATTTTCATAATGAAAACTAGACTGTTAATCTGTAAAAATAAAACTGGGATTTAGTGGGCTAATTAGTCAGACTATAACAGGCAAGTACTTTAATGTATTATTTTTACATGTTTAACACGTGGTACAAATTTTCATGGAAATTTTTTGATCGGAAAAATGAGAAAATGAGTATACTGCAAATAAATCTTTAAGTACTTTGTTACCTTAATGTTTTTGGCTGTCCATAGTGTGTGTAAATATCTCTGGCATGTTGAATGTGACAAGAAGTCTAATCGCTCGTTGTTGAAAGCGAATTCCATCGGAGTGATTTCAAGTCCCATAACATTCACGGGGTCAGATAAAATACGGAATTCTTCATTGAGAGGTTCTTCTGTAAATATTTCTTCTGTTGAGAACTCGTCATTATCGTCATCAATTTGTGTTTCATCTCGCTCGCTGACATTGTACATTCTATCCAAAATGTAGGTAGCTCTTGCTTCAAATGATCTAAACATATGAGAGAGATTTATAAATAAATATGCTGTCTTCAGAACAATGTGAGGGGCCATGGTGGCATGAGTGGTCTAAAGTATGCACTTATTGATCATAGAGCCTCTCACTGTCTTAAGGTTTGAATCTGACGGTGAACAGAAGTATCAACAACTGCCACCTGTCCACTCTCCTCTATAGCTGGCAACATCTCAATATAAGTATAATATTCTCGACTGGGAAAAACACCATTACTCAAATTTTTATAAAATCTAACTCTACATTAGTAAACTACAGAACCCTCACCTTCTCCACTAATACTATAAGGGTGTTGATGAAGGATTTAAAAAAGACTTACTTCGACATGTTCATGGGATCTGTTCTAAGTCTTCTCTATCTAAGATCCAACTCTACTTTTGGCTGGCCAGCCACTTTCTAACATCCAACTCTACGCCGGTCAACCACTGAGCCCCGCCCCCCTGCACTTATTATACTGGCGTTGGCATAGTAATAAGAAAGTACAGTATAACCTGTGTATAAAGACCACCCAGGGGACTGGGCAAAAGTGGACTTAATAGACAGGTGGACTTTATACAGAGGGTCACCATTTACTGACGTGTTATTATGTATTGTTGCTATTGTTTTACAAATGAGTGAACATATGTAGTACATATTTAAATACTATTTTATTAAATTTGTTAAAAATAATTTTCATTATAGTTTTTTAAATTATTTTTGATTGACTTTTCAGTGTTAATTATAGAAAATATTTGAAAAGTGTATTTAATCATATGATAACATGGTTACTGTATCGGTATACACTTGACTAATTGTCTTTGTTTTCTTAAGAAGCAAGGTGTCACTACGGTAATTAAGATAACAGGTATATAGAAAACATACTACCTGTAAATAACAAAGAATACTTCTACCTTCTGATTTAATGGCTTCAGTCATTGACATGAGAATAATGACTTTATATTGGTTTTTTTTCTTAAATTTTTACTTATTATAACTCAAAACTATACTTGTTACAATGGAAAATGGTAAAACTTTGAAGGCCACTCTATAAACTGATCAAAGATTTGTAATTATAATAATTATATATTTCTAATCTTCATACATTAAGAATATAAGAATTAAGTTGATACAAACTTTGCACAAACTTAAAGAAATTATAAAACTAAAGACTTAAAAAATTTGATTGAAAAAGTGGACTTTATAGACAGGTTGAGAAGTCATTTGGGACTGAAAAGGGTGGACTCTATTCACATTAGGCAGGTGGACTTTATATACAGGGTCATTATATAGTAAAATCCATTGGGGATACTTCAGACCGGTTGCTATAGACAGGTGGACTTTATATGGAGGTGGACTCTATAGCAGGTTATACTGTACTTACTTAGACATATTCACCAAATCTGTACCAAGTCTTCTCTTTCTAAGATCCAACTCTACTTTAGCTTTCTTTTTAAGAAATGCACTCATAACCAATGCTGTCACTGTGAAATAAAAATCAGAAAAAGAGAATCATTAGCATTATCCAATCAAGACTTCTTTAGTGCCATATAGATTAATATTTAAATAAAAAATTTAAAAAAAAACATATCAATTTCCAAGATTTGATCAGTAAGGAACATTACAAAAATTGTAGTGTTCCTCACTCAGATCTTGGAAATTTTCTGAAATGATTTTTATCACCTCATCTTCTGTCCATACTCATGATACTAGAGCTGTAAAAAGCTTAAAGTACTAGACTAAGTGTAGTCTTTCGGATGAAACTTAAACTAAGGGCCTGACACTGTGACACTCAACTTGCACACTAAAATCACTTCTGCAGAGTTCGAAAAAGAGTAGGCCATTAAAACTTCTCTTAAGTACCAGATATCATAAATATCTTATTTATCAAATATATTTGACTGTTCATTATAGATGTGGAGTGCCAAACAAATATTGTGGTAAGATGTGTTTCTTCATAAACTTTATCAATTTCTGATTCTGATTGGGATAATGTACAAAATGTACACAAAATTTGAATTAAACACAACATCAACAGATTAAAATGGTTGAAAAATGATGGAAGTCTTGCACAATTTATGTTATATCATGTATTCTTTTGAGAAAATAATTGGCTTTATTTCTTTATAATATTTACAACTAATATTTTAAATCTATAAATTCACTGTGTATCTTAGATGCAGATTGTAATAGTAATAAATCCAAGACCAATTTTATGTTAATTCCTACATAGTTATGACCTAAAATGCAAAAAAAAAAAAAAAAAAAAAAAAAAAAAAAAAAAATACAAGTAAGTATGGCTTTTGCTTGATATGTCATAATTTATATAGTTATATATATTTAATTCAACTTACTTAGCTGATTTGGACACCTGTGCCAGAAGATATTGGCCATCTCATAATCATTATTCAGCAAAAATTCAAACATGAACAGTTCCGACAGTAGTTCTTCTGACATGTACCCTTTAGATGCTCTCTCTGAAAAAATCAAAATACTGTACTGTAAAATCATTTTGTGGTGTGCAAATTTGTGGTTCTGTTGGAAAAAAAATATACCTTTGTGTGGGTTGGTTACTTTGTTGCGTTTGGTTTCTGTTTAAGATAGGGATGTTATATAAATTATTTCCTTGACATGTAAATTCGTGGGTCACCATTATGATCAAAGCCTTAACATTCTGTTTGAGAATGTAAATCTGCTCCAGTAATAGGAAGAATTTAAAAGAAACAACAGATTTTAAACAATAGATTCCCAATTATGTGCATAAATTTTCACTTTAATCTATAAATTTACAACAACAAAAAAATAATAATAAAAAAAAAAATTAAAAAAAATAATAAAAAATAAATCTGGAACTGAAGTGCCCAAAGAAAACCAATGACCTTCTGCAAGTGAACTAACAAACTTTTTTAAACTAAGGATCTGTCATGAGTGGGATTCAAAACAAAGAGATGGAAGACTGGTTGTAGAGTAGTGACACAGAAGTGTACGTTGAAATATTTTTGTCAAGGGCAATAGCTCTGTCAAACATCTACAGAAATTGATCAATTTCCAACTCATTTAAGAATATCAAAATACAAATGTCTATTATCAAACTCACTTAAAATAATTAAGTGGTATCGAGGTAATTTTGAATTTTTTATGTCAAGGGCTATAACTCTGCCAATCATTAAAAGATAAAGGCCATTTACAAACTCATAAGCCAAGTACCATTTTGAAACAAAATAAATATAATTTTTCTGAAAATTAAAATGAGTTAGTTAATCTCACCATGTCAATTATTCCATCTGGTTCAAATTAACTTCCGGAACTTAAAAATGTTACCACTCACACAAATATCACATGAGTTCAAACTGAAATTAGCACATTAGTATACGCAATTATAAACAACACATCAAATTAATATGTTCAAATCAATATTCACCACTAGTGGCATTAAATCAAAGTTATTAAGGTAATTCATTTTCAGGTCTTGTTAACTTATTAATAATACTAGTAACATGACTTGTGTTATCCTTCATATGAAACATGATAAAAAAGCCAACAGTGGTAAAACAACGACATACTGCAGGGATTCATTAAGGGCCTATTTAGGGCCGAAATTCGGCCCCTGATTCCCAATGAAAAAAACGTTAATTTTTTCCCAAAATTGGCTGAGAAAATTCCCAATTAGAAAATTTTGTTGTTGTATGAAAATACCGTTTCTACATCAAAGGCTTACAAGGTCGCGAGTAAACCGACTTCTGATGTCTAAGTTTTCCCAAAATGAGCAAAAAGTTGATAGTTTTTCCTAATTTTTAGTTTTGGGCCTTTTCCCAAAAGACCCTGATAAATCCCTGTAAGATAAGAAACATTTGCAGGGGAAAAATAATTGTGATTTTCATGGTGACTCTCATTCATATTGATACACTTTTCCTACGATCGGAACGAAAAAAATGTCTTACTGCGAAATAGTTTAGCAGATCAAAACCGCGAAAGTTTCCTTCCATTAATGTTTCTTACTATAAAGAGTACCATGGCTGTTCCATTTTGATAACATACTCCCTTACTCGCCATGTGAGGTCATGCAATGTGTAGCGAATAATGGTTTAGACATAATTTTCATTCATAAAATCAGTTACATGTACATGTGTATTTCAAAGGAGATCATAAATTTCAGCAGCCAAATTGTTTCAATGAACCTTTTTGCAAATAGTAAAATGTACTTCCAAGAAAAGATTTTGCAGTGTTTATTTGCTATTTTTGATTAAAGTCATGTTAGAATATTCCAAAATTAATACAATTTATTTCTACACGTATAATTAATCCAGCCACTAGCTGGTATTGAGGACCTTTCCTGATGGCATTATATATTAATTAAAAATTATTTTATGTAAATACTATCCCTAAATCTATATATATAATAAAGCCATTAATAAAATTAATGAGTTTCCCCCTACAGTTTTTATGCAGTCAATTGGGAAATTTTCACCCACAAAATTGGGAAAAATGTATGATTTTTAACATTGGAAATGGGTCCTTTTACCTGACCAGGTGAGTAGCCAGAAAAATCTAAAATTACGGGTAAATGTAATGTTACATCACAAAAAAAATTTTTAATTAATCAATTCACAAAAATGATTAGTCACAAAAAATAACTGAATAAACAGCAAAAAAAAACACAACTAAATTACTCTCACATATATTTTGGAACAACAAAATCTTTTGAATGACAAAAAAAGTAAAAAAGACACAAAAAGCTTAGTTCAAAATTAAAAACAAAAACAGAACTCAAAACTGTAAATGTTCTGCCTACCGACTGACATATCTGAAACAAGGAAATGTGGGATAGTACGATAGTATACAGCTCACGTAGACAGTATAATTTACTTGATACAGAAATTATTGATTAAATGAGATTTCACGTCCCAGTCAAGAATGTTTCACCGATATTGAAATGTCACCAGTTGTAGGTGAAGTAGCAGAAATTCTGACCTTTGTATTGCTGTCATGGCAATGTGTAGGGAGATCAGTTTTTAAGGTTTTTTTCCTAAGGACTCTATGACTCTCAGTGCTTGGCGAAAGAACAGTCACTACATATTTCAAGTTTCCGCCAGACTAAAGATGGGGTTTCAAACTCTGGATGATGATGGTCTACCACATACAGAAATATAAGTCAAGTATATTTTACTTAATTGAAACATGATGAACAGAGTTCTAGGATGGTGGAGGAAACCAGAGTGCCCATATAAGACCACTGATATAGAAAGAAATGTGGAGTAATTGTAGTTTAAATCTATGTCAAAATTCTTTTACTTATAACAGAGTGGTCAGGTCTAGGATGGTGGAGGAAATCAGAGTGTCCAGAGAAGACCACTGTTAGATATAGAATTTAAATTAGCAGAGTGGAATAATGGTGTTTTAAACCTATATCAAGATGGTCAGTTCTTGGACAGTGGGGAAAACCAGAATGCCCAAGACCACTGATAGATATAGAAATGAGTAAAGTTAAGTAATGGTGTTTTAAACCCAATTTAAGATAACATAAATGAGGTATAATAATGTGTCTTGTAAAATAATTACCTGGTGATGCTCCGGTGAACAGCTGTACCTGTGGCATACCCGACTAAATGACGACAGTAACCTCGGAGGAACTGTAACCGTCTTCTGTAGTTGTTGACTTTGTCCTCCTTCCTGGAGCTGGCCACTGCCATACTGGCAAGAACACCCTTAGTTGGTCCTTCTTTTACAGTGGGAGAATAAACCTAAAAAAACCATCATGTAATCTGAATAATAAGATTATGTATAGGCAAACAGCAATGAATGACCTGTCTGCTAAAATTTTAATTTAAATGTATATTTATTTATATTAACAATTGGAATTGATCTTCTTTAGATGAACCTATTTGTTTTTACTGGCATTCGATTGCTCTTGAATACAGTGTGGGGTCATGACCTCTGATTACGTAACGTTTAACTGTCAGATTACATCACACAATGCCATCCTATTACGTCATGCATTGTCTGATTGGTCAGCATCAAAGTCTAGTCCTGACGTAACTTTTCTTATTTGGAGCAAGGCTGTTCTATCAATCCCGTATGTTTGTCGAAATCTTGAATGAAACAAATTATTGTAGCGATAATTTTACATTTCGGACATGTTATCAATATCTTTTTATTACATATGATACCAGTTTTAATTTTACAGCACTAGACGGCCGTTTCAGAATACATTTCCTCATCAGTAGTGCTTGGACTAAAATTATGAAACCAAAATTATTTTGAAAGATGTTGAAAAGCTACCCAAAGGACCAAAATATATTTTACCGAATTAAGCTATAGCTAATTATGATTGTAAATATAAAAAATAACATTTTATTTGAGTGTATTCATTCGGTATTATGAATGAGAGTCAGGAATAGCATATTTAACATGATCTGCTGTGCAGTTCATTGAATATGCTATTCCTGACTCTCATTCATAATACCTAATGAATACACTTTTCTTGAATAATTGGACCATGCCCCGGTTTCACAATAATTCCTTAACTAAGATTTTCCTTGAATTAAATCTGACAAAATTGAAATCTTAAATTCCTTGAATTAAATCTGACAAAATTGAAATCTAAAATTATTACAGTTTCTTTCATTTTTCAAGATATTTATAATTTTAGTATCTTTTTGAAGATACTTGAAGCTTATTACATCCATATTCTTGTTTGGCAAAAAATTGTACTTTGAGTTCAATAAACGATTGCAAAAATACTATAAAATAAGTGATAGAATTTTGACTGGGGCATAAATCCCCATTACTACACTCCCAGAATAACACTGTTTTCACCAGAACACGACATTTTATGAGGGAAATAAGAGTTCCACACGATCATTAGAGGGTATCACATGGTACAACGATGAACTGCTTTTCCGACAATTCCCAGACAGAATTCCATTTTCATTGACATATTCTAATACACTTCAAAACAAAAATGCTGCTAGGCACAGAAAGTCCAGTTACTTTTTTTGTCATTAAACTGTTAGTAAAGATGGCAATAAGTACTTGGGACATAAAATATCATTTAAAGTACCGGTAGTATCATGTGAAAGAGACAAAATAAGCAAGTCTCTAGTCCATAATATGTCCAGTTGTGATCTGTGGTGTAAGAAGAGTAGGCCAGATAAGAAAACATGATAAAAATTCAAAGGAGTATCAGAACTCTTGAGAGAGAAATATAAAATTCCGACATTTTTTAAAATTCTCTAACAATTCCCTGACCTTGATTGAGGGATTGATTGATTGAAAGAATGGGGTTTTATGTCCCAGTCAATAATATTTCATTTATATTGAGATGTGACCAGCTATAAGTGAAGTGGCAGAAATTTTGACCTTTGCAGTGCCCTCGGGACAATGTGCAGGGAGGGTTCTTTTACATGTTACGCTTGCTGTACGTGACACGGGCATTGTTGTTGAAGGAGCAAGTGACTTTCATTTCTAAATGCAGAGTGCTTGACGAAAGAACAGTTACTACCTATTTTCAAGTCATGGTCAGGCCTGGACAGGGTTGGAGCTCAAGACCGCTCACATATGGAGCCAGCACTCTAGCTTCTGACTTAAACCAAAAAAAATAAAAAATAAAATTTCACAGTCTTTTCTTTCACCATGACTTACATAAGTATCTTGTTCATGCTCATAGATTTTCCTCAGTGATGTACCATTATCAAGTAATCTTCTAACAATATCAGCACTGACACGAAAAGCTTGCTCTAACAGCGACTGAAAATGATACAAAATATGTAATTAGTTAATATTTGGAGTTATTTGAGTAATAAGTTATATAAAGCTTGATTAATTTAATCAGTAAAAACTTGATTTTTGTGTATCTTCAAAAATGCACTTTAACCAAATGACTGGATCTTGTTGATTTTGATCAAAATGCCAGTTCATAACAATACTGTTGGAAATACATTGTATTTAATAACGAATGAATGTTCATTTCCTCTGTTTTTGTTACATAATCTATTATTCTGATAACTAGTTACTTGAGTAACTCGATCACCGATTATAAAAATCCAACCAATTCCAGAATTAACTAGAAAAACTGTGAGCCACAAGCTCACAAAAAATAACCCCAGGTCCCAAAAATCCATCGGATCAAATTTTTAAATAGGAGGTGCACATCTATATTATATCACAAAGATTGTGTGAAAGTTTCACGAAAATCCATTGAAGGGTTTAGGAGGAGTTGCGGATAAGAAATAGGTACCCTAAGGTGCAACAGAAGGACGGAAGGATGGACGGACACCCCTATCACTATATACCCCCCGCTTAAAAAGTGGGGGGTATAATGAACTTGGTATTTAGTTACTTACACTGGCTTTGTGCGATCCAAATTCTCTGTGAATCTGAATATATCTATATGCCAGAGGTATATAGATGTTTGGCATCCAGATGTAGCCATCTACAAACGGACTGGACTGATTGAGTGTCCATAATGATGATACAGAATCTGATATCCTATCTGCTAGGACTTTTGGTTCTTCTTTTTCAATATCGAAAACTGTTATCTGAAAATACATACAATACATGGACATACATATTATATACACAGTGTGCATGTACAACCCTCCGTATCAGGTCGAGTCCCTTTTTTAGTAGCTGTATCACTACGAGTCGCGCTTGCGCTACGAGTAGTGATACAGCTATTAAAAAAAAGACGAGACCTGATACAAAGGGTTGTACATACACACTGTGTATATGATATATTTATCTAACATTTCCAACTAGTTTATTAAAAACAATGAAAACAACACTTTATTTGAAAAAATATATTTTACCACCGAAAAACACTGAACTATGTTATGACATATGTTCTGTAGTAATGACGTCATTATTTACATTTGACAATGGGAGATTCACCAATGACGTCACAATGAGAAATCCGAAGTGAACTTTACCACCACCACAGTGTGGTGATACAAGATTCTGTATCATGCGTGTTCAATAAAATTTGTGTTTCTTCAAATCGGATAGAAAACTAGTCTAATGTTAGATAAAATAGATTTCCCTGGTGTACCATGCCATACCCTCTAATGTTTGCATGACACTATTATTTCCATTGCCATATGGAATTGCATTAGTTAAAGTGTTTCCATAGAAATAACGATAAATCTGGAATTGTGATTTAAAATGTTGAGGGGCACTGATCATGTGGTACACTGGCAAAACCTATTAAATGATTGGATTTATGAGCCTCAGGCCAGATTCTAATGAAGGACAGGTGGGTGGGTGGTTAGGCCAGATTCTAATGAGGGACAGGTGGGTGGTTAGGCCAGATTCTAATGAGGGACAGGTGAGTGGGTGGTCAGGCCAGATTCTAATGAGGGACAGGTGGGTGGTTAGGCCAGATTCTAATGAAGGACAGGTGGGTGGGTGGTTAGGCCAGATTCTAATGAGGGACAGGTGGGTGGGTGGTTAGCCCAGATTCTAATGAGGGACAGGTGGGTGGTTAGGCCAGATTCTAATGAAGGACAGGTGGGTGGGTGGTTAGGCCAGATTCTAATGAGGGACAGGTGGGTGGTTAGGCCAGATTCTAATGAGGGACAGGTGAGTGGGTGGTCAGGCCAGATTCTAATGAGGATCAGGTAGGTGGGTGGTTAGGCCAGATTCTAATGAGGCACAGGTGGGTGGTTAGGCCAGAATCTAATGAGGACAGGTGGGTGGGTGGTTAGGCCAGATTCTAATGAGGACAGGTGGGTGGTAAGGCCAGAATCTAATGAGGGACAGGTGGGTGGGTGGTTAGGCCAGATTCTAATGAGGCACAGGTGGGTGGTTAGGCCAGATTCTAATGAGGGACAGGTGGGTGGGTGGTTAGGCCAGATTCTAATGAGGGACAGGTGGGTGGGTGATTAGGCCAGATTCTAATGAGGCACAGGTGGGTGGTTAGGCCAGATTCTAATGAGGGACAGGTGGGTGGGTGGTTAGGCCAGATTCTAATGAGGGACAGGTGGGTGGGTGGTTAGGCCAGATTCTAATGAGGACAGGTGGGTGGGTGATTAGGCCAGATTCTAATGAGGGACAGGTGGGTGGGTGGTTAGGCCAGATTCTAATGAGGCACAGGTGGGTGGTTAGGCCAGATTCTAATGAGGGACAGGTGGGTGGGTGGTTAGGCCAGATTCTAATGAGGGACAGGTGGGTGGGTGGTTAGGCCAGATTCTAATGAGGCACAGGTGGGTGGTTAGGCCAGATTCTAATGAGGGACAGGTGGGTGGTTAGGCCAGATTCTAATGAGGCACAGGTGGGTGGTTAGGCCAGATTCTAATGAGGCACAGGTGGGTGGTTAGGCCAGATTCTAATGAGGGACAGGTGGGTGGGTGGTTAGGCCAGATTCTAATGAGGGACAGGTGGGTGGGTGGTTAGGCCAGATTCTAATGAGGCACAGGTGGGTGGTTAGGCCAGATTCTAATGAGGCACAGGTGGATGGGTGGTTAGGCCAGATTCTAATGAGGCACAGGTGGTGGGTGGTTAGGCCAGATTCTAATGAGGCACAGGTGGGTGGTTAGGCCAGATTCTAATGAGGCACAGGTGGGTGGTTAGGCCAGATTCTAATGAGGCACAGGTGGGTGGTTAGGCCAGATTCTAATGAGGGACAGGTGGGTGGGTGGGTGGTTAGGCCAGATTCTAATGAGGCACAGGTGGGTGGTTAGGCCAGATTCTAATGAGGGACAGGTGGGTGGTTAGGCAGATTCTAATGAGGGACAGGGGGTGGTGGGTGGTTAGGCCAGATTCTAATGAGGCACAGGTGGGTGGTTAGGCCAGATTCTAATGAGGGACAGGTGGGTGGTTAGGCCAGATTCTAATGAGGGACAGGTGGGTGGGTGGGTGGTTAGGCCAGATTCTAATGAGGCACAGGTGGGTGGTTAGGCCAGATTCTAATGAGGCACAGGTGGGTGGTTAGGCCAGATTCTAATGAGGGACAGGTGGGTGGGTGGGTGGTTAGGCCAGATTCTAATGAGGCACAGGTGGGTGGTTAGGCCAGATTCTAATGAGGGACAGGTGGGTGGTTAGGCCAGATTCTAATGAGGGACAGGTGGGTGGGTGGGTGGTTAGGCCAGATTCTAATGAGGCACAGGTGGGTGGTTAGGCCAGATTCTAATGAGGGACAGGTGGGTGGTTAGGCCAGATTCTAATGAGGGACAGGTGGGTGGTTAGGCCAGATTCTAATGAGGCACAGGTGGGTGGTTAGGCCAGATTCTAATGAGGGACAGGTGGGTGGTTAGGCCAGATTCTAATGAGGGACAGGTGGGTGGGTGGGTGGTTAGGCCAGATTCTAATGAGGCACAGGTGGGTGGTTAGGCCAGATTTTAATGAGGGACAGGTGGGTGGTTAGGCCAGATTCTAATGAGGGACAGGTGAGTGGGTGGTCAGGCCAGATTCTAATGAGGGACAGGTGGTGGTTAGGCCAGATTCTAATGAAGGACAGGTGGGTGGGTGGTTAGGCCAGATTCTAATGAGGGACAGGTGGGTGGTTAGGCCAGATTCTAATGAGGACAGGTGAGTGGGTGGTCAGGCCAGATTCTAATGAGGGACAGGTGGGTGGTTAGGCCAGATTCTAATGAAGGACAGGTGGGTGGGTGGTTAGGCCAGATTCTAATGAGGGACAGGTGGGTGGGTGGTTAGCCCAGATTCTAATGAGGGACAGGTGGGTGGTTAGGCCAGATTCTAATGAAGGACAGGTGGGTGGGTGGGTGGTTAGACCAGATTCTAATGAGGGACAGGTGGGTGGTTAGGCCAGATTCTAATGAGGGACAGGTGGGTGGGTGGGTGGTTAGACCAGATTCTAATGAAGGACAGGTGGGTGGGTGGTTAGGCCAGATTCTAATGAGGGACAGGTGGGTGGTTAGGCCAGATTCTAATGAGGGACAGGTGAGTGGGTGGTCAGGCCAGATTCTAATGAGGATCAGGTAGGTGGGTGGTTAGGCCAGATTCTAATGAGGCACAGGTGGGTGGTTAGGCCAGAATCTAATGAGGGACAGGGGTGGGTGGTTAGGCCAGATTCTAATGAGGGACAGGTGGGTGGTAAGGCCAGAATCTAATGAGGGACAGGGGGTGGGTGGTTAGGCCAGATTCTAATGAGGCACAGGTGGGTGGTTAGGCCAGATTCTAATGAGGGACAGGTGGGTGGGTGGTTAGGCCAGATTCTAATGAGGGACAGGTGGGTGGGTGATTAGGCCAGATTCTAATGAGGCACAGGTGGGTGGTTAGGCCAGATTCTAATGAGGGACAGGTGGGTGGGTGGTTAGGCCAGATTCTAATGAGGGACAGGTGGGTGGGTGGTTAGGCCAGATTCTAATGAGGGACAGGTGGGTGGGTGATTAGGCCAGATTCTAATGAGGGACAGGTGGGTGGGTGGTTAGGCCAGATTCTAATGAGGCACAGGTGGGTGGTTAGGCCAGATTCTAATGAGGGACAGGTGGTGGGTGGTGGTTAGGCCAGATTCTAATGAGGGACAGGTGGGTGGGTGGTTAGGCCAGATTCTAATGAGGCACAGGTGGGTGGTTAGGCCAGATTCTAATGAGGGACAGGTGGGTGGTTAGGCCAGATTCTAATGAGGCACAGGTGGGTGGTTAGGCCAGATTCTAATGAGGCACAGGTGGGTGGTTAGGCCAGATTCTAATGAGGGACAGTGGGGTGGGTGGTTAGGCCAGATTCTAATGAGGGACAGGTGGGTGGGTGGTTAGGCCAGATTCTAATGAGGCACAGGTGGGTGGTTAGGCCAGATTCTAATGAGGCACAGGTGGATGGGTGGTTAGGCCAGATTCTAATGAGGCACAGGTGGGTGGGTGGTTAGGCCAGATTCTAATGAGGCACAGGTGGGTGGTTAGGCCAGATTCTAATGAGGCACAGGTGGGTGGTTAGGCCAGATTCTAATGAGGCACAGGTGGGTGGTTAGGCCAGATTCTAATGAGGGACAGGTGGGTGGGTGGGTGGTTAGGCCAGATTCTAATGAGGCACAGGTGGGTGGTTAGGCCAGATTCTAATGAGGGACAGGTGGGTGGTTAGGCCAGATTCTAATGAGGGACAGGTGGGTGGGTGGGTGGTTAGGCCAGATTCTAATGAGGCACAGGTGGGTGGTTAGGCCAGATTCTAATGAGGGACAGGTGGGTGGTTAGGCCAGATTCTAATGAGGGACAGGTGGGTGGGTGGGTGGTTAGGCCAGATTCTAATGAGGCACAGGTGGGTGGTTAGGCCAGATTCTAATGAGGCACAGGTGGGTGGTTAGGCCAGATTCTAATGAGGGACAGGTGGGTGGGTGGGTGGTTAGGCCAGATTCTAATGAGGCACAGGTGGGTGGTTAGGCCAGATTCTAATGAGGGACAGGTGGGTGGTTAGGCCAGATTCTAATGAGGGACAGGTGGGTGGGTGGGTGGTTAGGCCAGATTCTAATGAGGCACAGGTGGGTGGTTAGGCCAGATTCTAATGAGGGACAGGTGGGTGGTTAGGCCAGATTCTAATGAGGGACAGGTGGGTGGGTGGTGGGGTTAGGCCAGATTCTAATGAGGCACAGGTGGGTGGTTAGGCCAGATTCTAATGAGGCACAGGTGGGTGGTTAGGCCAGATTCTAATGAGGGACAGGTGGGTTTGGAGGCCAGATTCTAATGAGGGACAGGTGGGTGGGTGGGTGGTTAGGCCAGATTCTAATGAGGCACAGGTGGGTGGTTAGGCCAGATTCTAATGGGACAGGTGGGTGGTTAGGCCAGATTCTAATGAGGGACAGTGGGTGGGTGGGTGGTTAGGCCAGATTCTAATGAGGCACAGGTGGGTGGTTAGGCCAGATTCTAATGAGGCACAGGTGGGTGGTTAGGCCAGATTCTAATGAGGCACAGGTGGGTGGTTAGGCCAGATTCTAATGAGGGACAGGTGGGTGGTTAGGCCAGATTCTAATGAGGGACAGGTGGGTAGGTGGGTGGTTAGGCCAGATTCTAATGAGGCACAGGTGGGTGGTTAGGCCAGATTCTAATGAGGGACAGGTGGGTGGTTAGGCCAGATTCTAATGAGGGACAGGTGGGTGGGTGGGTGGTTAGGTCAGATTCTAATGAGGCACAGGTGGGTGGTTAGGCCAGATTCTAATGAGCACAGGTGGGTGGTTAGGCCAGATTCTAATGAGGGACAGGTGGGTGGTTAGGCCAGATTCTAATGAGGGACAGGTGGGTGGGTGGGTGGTTAGGCCAGATTCTAATGAGGCACAGGGGGTGGTTAGGCCAGATTCTAATGAGGCACAGGTGGGTGGTTAGGCCAGATTCTAATGAGGCACAGGTGGGTGGTTAGGCCAGATTCTAATGAGGGACAGGTGGGTGGGTGGGTGGTTAGGCCAGATTCTAATGAGGCACAGGTGGGTGGTTAGGCCAGATTCTAATGAGGCACAGGTGGGTGGTTAGGCCAGATTCTAATGAGGGACAGGTGGTGGTTACGCCAGATTCTAATGAGGGACAGGTGGGTGGGTGGGTGGTTAGGCCAGATTCTAATGAGGCACAGGTGGGTGGTTAGGCCAGATTCTAATGAGGCACAGGTGGGTGGTTAGGCCAGATTCTAATGAGGCACAGGTGGGTGGTTAGGCCAGATTCTAATGAGGGACAGGTGGGTGGTTAGGCCAGATTCTAATGAGGGACAGATGGGTGGGTGGGTGGTTAGGCCAGATTCTAATGAGGCACAGGTGGGTGGTTAGGCCAGATTCTAATGAGGGACAGGTGGGTGGTTAGGCCAGATTCTAATGAGGGACAGGTGGGTGGGGGTGGTTAGGCCAGATTCTAATGAGGCACAGGTGGGTGGTTAGGCCAGATTCTAATGAGGCACAGGTGGGTGGTTAGGCCAGATTCTAATGAGGGACAGGTGGGTGGTTAGGCCAGATTCTAATGAGGGACAGGTGGGTGGGTGGGTGGTTAGGCCAGATTCTAATGAGGCACAGGTGGGTGGTTAGGCCAGATTCTAATGAGGCACAGGTGGGTGGTTAGGCCAGATTCTAATGAGGCACAGGTGGGTGGTTAGGCCAGATTCTAATGAGGGACAGGTGGGTGGGTGGGTGGTTAGGCCAGATTCTAATGAGGCACAGGTGGGTGGTTAGGCCAGATTCTAATGAGGCACAGGTGGGTGGTTAGGCCAGATTCTAATGAGGGACAGGTGGGTGGTTTTCTCCACCATCCTTGACCTGACCAAAATGACGACTGGGGCATAAAACACCACAAATCCACTCCATTCCACTTATGAGATTCGGGCATATAACCGGTATCATAATTTGATTTGTGGCTGTCAAGATATACTGCTGAATCTCTTTAAATCGTATTTGCAAATCAAAACCATGAGTATCTATTGGTTAGAGGTAGGATGATAAAGACATATGGTATACATGTATATCTGGATATACAGTTTGTGATACAATATTGTAAAGGGGATTATTATTCGCAATTTCTGAAATATGGCATTTCGCATGGGTGTAATTTTCGTGTAACCAACATAAGTAGTTGTATATTCTATATTTTATGATATATTAACCTGTATGGTAGACATTTTCACATGGGTAAGATTTTGGCAGTAATTTCTTTAGTGTGAAAATTTCCCCTTTATAGTAACTAAATTGGTGGTCTTTACATAGATGTTTTAGTCTCAGTCAAGAATATTACACTTATATCAGAACATCACCAGCTATAACAGAATTAAGTGGCAGAAATTTTGACATTTGCAGTGTGCTCAGTACAATCTGCAAAGAGGGTTCTTTACTATGCCAGGGGGGCATCTGTTTATAGGTTTCTTTTGAATATTACACTTATATCAGACAATTACCAGCTATAAGAGAATTAAGTGGCAGAAATTTTGACATTTGCAGTGTGCTCAGTACACTCTGCAGTGAGGATTCTTTAACATGCCAGGGGGGCATCTGTTTATTGGTTTCTAAGGAAAGACCTTGTGAGTTGTGACTTACATTTCTGAATGACTGTGGCAGGTTTAAATGTCAATAATATTGTATACAAAACACATACCTATTACTCTGTGTGAGGTTAGTTGATATATTTCAAATTTATTATCTAATGTCATTTTCTTGTGAATGGTGAAGTGTGTGTGTGTGTTTGTGTGTGTGTGTGTCTGTGTGTTTGTTTGTGTGTGATGGTGCATGTTCATAACTTGCCATCCATTTATATGCTACAATCTCGTTCAGATATACCTGTAACTTGTCGTCCAGTTTTGTTCTTGGTTTTAAGAATGTGTGTGCGTGTGTGTGTGCGTGTGGGTGTGTGTGTGTGTGTGTTCATAACTCACCATCCATCTATATTCTACAATCTGCTTCAGATATACCTGCAGCTCTTTCAGTTTTGTGTCCTCTTTTAAGAAGGCCAGACCAAAGTGTTTAGTTACTGATTCATTCAAAGAATGTGTACTACAATATAAAGTACAATTTTAACAAAACACTTTGATTAAAAAAGTAATGAATTCTATTAAGATACTGTAAACATATTTATTTTTGCAATGTACTCATTTTTGCTTATTTTGCGGTCC
Organism: Anadara kagoshimensis; assembly: GCA_021292105.1. Taxonomy (NCBI): domain Eukaryota; kingdom Metazoa; phylum Mollusca; class Bivalvia; order Arcoida; family Arcidae; genus Anadara; species Anadara kagoshimensis. The sequence continues at coordinate 2,555,055 of CM037872.1, read as the reverse complement.
TTTGTTTTGCGTGAAAAATTAAACCAAGCGAAAATTATATTGTTTTATTGTGTCTTAGTGCATGTGTCAAAAACGCAAAAATGTAATTACGCGAAAATGTCTAGTTCTCCTATACCACGAAAATAAATACGCACGGAATTAAATACCTTTACAGTAATCAGAAAAAAAATCAGTGGGAGTGCAGTTTTAAATCTAGAAGGGGTCCCAGTACCACTGACCCCAAAATAAACATATAGACCCCAAAATATTATCAGTGGGTCAACTTTGGTCAATCTTTTTAATATAAGTTGAGTATCAGAAATATACAGTTACTACTTTTTCTTTGTTGTAACGTTGTGTAGTGGTCTGGGTAGCTCAGTAATTAGAACAATTACCTACAGTGCTGGAGGTCCCTGGTTTGATCCCCAGTCCAAACCTATGTTTTTTTCTCCTTCCTGATACAGTTTGGTTGCCAGTGTGGCTCTCTGAGGTGGTGGACTGGCAAACATGGACCATGTAAAAACCTATTTGCGAGAATTTGGATGAGGTTTCCAAGGTGTGACTGTTGACACAATCTAGACCCATACTTACTCATGAAGGTAGTCAACAATTAAATCTGCAGCTTTTCCCGACCCTTTGATGATGTAAACAATAGTGTTAATTCTTATGGCCTCTACCACATGGTGAATGGATGTCATATCTCCCTCAGCTAGTACCAACACTACAGGTACATGGTCAACTAATAAAAAATAAAAAGATAAATAAGTTTAAGCTAATTTAATATGGAACAGACCTTTTAAAATATTCAAAGCAGCCTCAGTGGCCAAGTGAGACCACTGTGGTAGCTCACTTGTTAGAGTGCTCACTCTGTAAGTGGGAGGTCATGGGTTTGAACCCCGACCGGGTCTGACCCAAGACTTGAAAGTGGGTAGTGACTGTTCTTTCGCAAAACACTCAGCATTACGAAATGAAAGTCACGGTTCTTTAGGACGGGAACTTAAAACAAACGAGGTCCCGTGTCACGGAAGGAGCGGCACGATAAAGGACACTGCTGTATAATGCGCAATGCACAGGCAAAATTTCTGCACCTTAGCCTATAGCTGGGAACGTCTTGATGTAACTGAAATATTCTTGACTTAGACGTTAAACACTATTACCCTACTCAGTGGTTAAGTGGTCTAAGCACACACTGATCACAGGGCAGCACAACACCTAGGTTTGAATCCCACTTGGGCAGATTCTTGAGTGAGAAAGTTTGTCAGTTTGCTTGGGAAAGGTACTGTAGATCACTTTTATTTAGCGAGAGATTTATTTTCGCGTAAATTCGCGACTCATCACTTCGCGAATTCAAATATCAAGCAAATATTTCTAGCAAACATACATTTCTATATTGACATACATTTGTTGTATTCAATAAAATTCCAAACGGGAATTCAAACATTCGCGAATAATGCCAAGATGTTCTGGACGCGAAATTTTCTACTCGCGAAAAATAAGTGATCTACAGTAGTTGGTTTTCTTTGGGCATTTTTGGTTTCCAGCACAATCCAAGAACTGACTGTATGTCTCAATATTTATAAGTGAAACCACTCTTGATCAAACCAAAATTTAGGACGAGATTGAAAAAGTGAGATCTTGTATCTCAGTATATTCTTAATTTGAAGCAGCTCAGTAAATCGAGTTAAAACAAGAAAATTCAGCAAATTAGGTTCTTTTCATTGTGATTTCCATGTATGTTCAAAATGCCATATCTCCAAGGAAAATGGACAAACCAACTCAAATTAATGATAAGTGCATCTCCTATCAATGTTGATGCTTTGTTTGCAACAAGTTTTGTGAAGTAGTGCTTCATAGTTTTGGAGAATTAGCACTGACAAGAATTTTGGACGGACGAATGGAAACTCAAATTTAATATCCCCCTCTTTATTTGAAAGGCAGGGGGATAATTTAATAACTGTTTCTGAAGGAGACTAATACCTAACTGTAGGGAAAGTGTACAAAGGATCAAATAAGAAATTTTCCCTGAGAAGATATAATCCCAGAACTGCCAACCCTATTTTGTGCAATTGCAGGTCCGTCCGAGATCCATCAAATGTGCGTCGCGCACTGCTAAGCTGGCTGCACCACAGAGACCCAGGGAAAAAAATGAAAAGAAGATTAAAAATGGTGCGTTGTTGTGTAATTTCACAGAGATAAGGATACAGTATATGCACGTCACGATTTTGTGATTTTTTTACCCGCTACTGGCACTAAACTAACCCCAATTACACCCTTTGTACACCCATATAATAACTCAAATACACCACGATTACATGTGGATTCAAATGGTAATGGATGAATATGGCAAGTCCTCAAACTGTATGTTTAATTGCGATGCAGTCCATTTCTTGGCGGGTCAGCAGGAATTCACGTGTAAATGCAGATGGACCTGTGGGTTGGTCATTTGGCAGCTCTGTAATCCTGGTAGAAGATTCACTGTAAAATCGCAAATTTTTTCCCCAGTAAATTAGAACTTAGGTGGATATTTCCTAATCTTGTACCACAAGTAGTGATAGATTCTATTTGTTTAAGTTAGACTCTAGATTCTACTGAGTTATAACTAACCTTCTTTGACAAAGTCAATTTCAATCAGGCCATGCTCATGAATATATTTCTCAAGTTGAAACATGGTGTCTGATCTGGTTACATGATCAGGTTTCCCCTAAAATAAAAGAAACATTAAGTTATAACTGAAATGCTGTTATGTCAAAAGTGTCCCCCAAAACAAACCAAAACTGGGAAATTCATGCTTCCCCAACCATATGTATCAGATCAAAATATGAATAGCCTATGTCAATACAATTAGAATACAGCATACATCAAACATTTGCAAAGATCCTCATGTTAAAGATGATGTATTGCAATAAAATTTAAAAGTTTGGTGGGTGAAGACTGTTTTATACATCTATGATTGTGTATTCCATTATATGTTTTTAATGATATTTTGGAAATTTTTAGGCTATTTTGGGACATTTTAGTAATTTCCTCAGCATGCTCAGGGGAAACTACCTTAACTGGGTTGTAATTTTAATTTTAGGCAGACAAAATCATTGACTAAGTACTTACACTGCTACGTATGGGTGTAGATTTACTTCTTAAATCACAAACTGACATTAGCTTATGACTGTACAGGCAAAGACCGGTATCCATCGGGTTGTTGAACGTGTCTCTCTCCGTCTTCTTGTATCTAAAGGTCAGAAACCTGTCTTCTCCTATAGAATGATTCTTCAAGGTGTTCTGAAAGTGTTCGATCATCGAACCTGATCCCGGTGTATGTACATGACCAGGCAACTCTGAAAACAAAGGAATGAAGACTTTAACTTCTTAAAGTTTAAAAATCTGTACATTGAAGCATGAATCTGTGATCTTGCATTTTTCAATTTCCTATTACATCAGCTCAGTTTACAGAGTGCTCTCCTATATGTGGGAGGTCATCGGTTCAAACCCTGGACAGGGTTGACCAAGACTTGGAAATAGGTAATGACTGTTCTTCACCAGCACTTGGAATTCAGAAATTTAAAAAGTTAAAGAATCCTCC